>JAOBYK010344578.1:2170-15236 GCA_025434845.1 Phenganax subtilis | reverse complement strand
TAACAATGTTTTTCCACAAAGCTAATCTATGTAAAAAGATGCCCTTATTTGCAAGGTTTTGAGACAAATAAACATACAGAAATGCACAGACACAACAGCTGGTTAAACTTTTAGCCAGGGTTTAACCCAACTTTGAACAACCTGCCCCACTTTTACAATATAGATCTGTCAGTTTTCCGATTTGAGTTTGCCATCTTTTCTTCAAACTTTTTCGGCAAAGACGCGTAGTCGGATATGATAACAGTACCACCAATATCCTGACAAAATATGAACCTTTTTACGCACTCACAATCACGACTTTCGAGCAACCAGGCTCTCCAACAGGTGATGAAACTGATAGCAAAAATAACTTTTTAAACTTTGCAAAACTTTTGAAAAAATCTTTATAATCAGAATTTATGCACAGGTTCTTTTGTTCTCTTGTTTTTTTCTGCCTTTGGCACGGAGTAAGGATGCCATTGACGTTGTTTGAAAAACTTTTTGTACATTACCAACCGGGTCCTTGCGACTTCTTGCCAGTGATTTTTTGCTGATATTAAAGTTAAAAGTTCGCAACCTCCGCATGACATTCCTCTGTCACGTCCCATTCCAGTTTCTTTCTAACTTTAGTCAATGAGCATTTTAATAAAATTCAATGTAATAAATAGAATTATTTTATATCTTAAGGACAATAGAGTCATATTGTATTTCAATTTAGGTATAATATTGACAGTTTTCCTTTGCTTCCTGCTTAACACGTCGTGTTCACGTGCGTTACATGCTCGCACCATGACTTGGGACGATTGTGTAATATGTGTTTTACAAGTTTTTCAGCAATTGAATTTCTGTAAGATTTTACAGAAATTGTTCTGTAAAAATGCATTTATTTCACACATTTCGTGTGTGCCAGTTTTTAACGCAGCAAAAATACACAGCACAAACAGTCAAGATACAAATTAATTCAAGTAAAGCGCCCGCATTTATATCTTAATAGGAGAGCGAGTTCTTTCGCTGGCCAACATGGCCATATGTTTAGGCTTTTCAATTGCGTTGGACATGCGTCTGGAATATCTAACTGGCTGATTTTAAGTCAGTAACTGCTAGAAAATTGTTTGCAGAAAAGTAACATACCTGGGAACTTGTCGGCTAAATATTTCTTCTGGAGACGTTCACTAACAGCCATTCTGTAAAAAAGTTACGAACGAAAAATATATGGAGCAGTCAGCGTGCATCCACCAGAAATGTGAACGGCGAATCCTATTGGTCATCGAACGAAGAAGCGGCATATTTGAGTAGTAATGAATAATGTGTTCCTGGCGTCGGCAAGAAAGTGTCAAATATCAATATGTCAAAGATACTAGCTTTAGTGCTCAATGCACTTCTTTTGCACTTGGTCAGTAACAATTGTTTCTACTAAAATGAGTTTCGGGCTGGAGCAACGCACGAGTCTTTATTCTTCGCCAACAGATGAAGAGTCATTTTCAGAGCAAACTTCAGAAGACGAATCATCGGAAGCAGAACACAAGGCAAAAAATCCTATGAAAAGAATAATCAGCAACAGTGAACTAAAACAGTTTGTAAAGTATACAGTTTTTGTGGAAACACCACGTAAATTTATTTATTGATAAATAAATTTACGTGGTGTTTCCACAAAAACTGTATACTTTAGTATTTAATCACCATGCAAACTTTCAAAGAACTTAAAACAGTTTGTTTCAGGTTTTGACAGCTCTAGTGATGATGCAGACATGGAGGCGATTCACTTCGTTGGTAAGTGTTGCATCAATTAACCATACTGAAAAAGATGGCGGATGTCCATTTACTAGAATGCTTTGTGGTCAGAAATTGTTCAAAGAGGCAAATTGGTGTCTTCTAAAAGTCAGACATTAGGCAGGAGATTATTTTCTTGGTTGTTTGAAATTTCACATCATTAGGTGTTTTCTGGACATATCTTTTTCGCGATTTATGTTTGATCCACGCAGTGCATTCTGGTAAAACATACATGCCCTTATCTTTTTCGTTATGGTCAGTTCATGAAGCTGGCTGTGCGATAATTAGACTACCAACAATTTCATTTGGAAAGTTATTTGCATTTTTGTATGCCTAATGTGGGAAATATTACCAACTTGATTGTTGTAAATATAAAACATCTGAATTAGTCTATCGCTATCTTGCGTTGAAAAGTAAAAAGCTGCGTGAAAATTAAGTGCCATTTTATCACGAGCAAGAGTGTCTTCACTATCATGTCTTATTGAACGTTGTGATAGAGTGGATAACTGGCGATTATACTTAGTCCAACAATTTTGCTGATGTACTCCCCAGTCAACCTATTCAATCACATACGCTCTAAGAGGAGAAAAATCACAGCAAAAAACGCCCGTGTAAACGGACCTTCAAACCACAACAGGCAGACACAGCACGCGCGAGCTGTGTTAGTCATCTAGTCCAGGCACAATAAAAACAATTTGCAAGTGCGCTAAACGACAGTTGACACTATCTGAAAAACAACAAAACAATAACATATGCAGCATGTTGTAAAACAGGGACTGGTCTGTATTTGTAGAAGATGGACTGGACTCAAATTGTAAAGCAAGGCCTGATAAAAGTTTCACGCAAATCTTTCAAGTTTTCAGCTTTACAGAAATATTAACGAGATTTTAGACATTCTCGACATATTGACATGCAAAAGCACTGAAGAACTCTAATATATTTATACTTTTCGTTTTCTGTAAAGTTACGTTTGTAAACTATAAGTACATAAACGCTCGATTTGAGATGCAAAGTATGATGTCTACTATATGTATCTATAACTGAAGAGACTTACCTAATGACGTCACAAATATAAAGAGTCAGAAGCTCAGATTCTCCCAGTTAAAGTATTATGATTGACAACAGATAGCGTTCACTAAGCAATGATGAATTTTTCAGGGCGTGATACTTTTGTTGGGAGTTGCAGCAACAGCAACAGTAGTGTCGATACCGATAGCAGTGGTACAGAGTATGGTTCTGCCTCCACTGCATCAAATGGTTCTGATCTGCCAGATGGAGAATGTAACAGATTTACCAGAACATGCAACGATGTACGTTCTTGTCCACAAGTTATTATGGATACCGAGTGCGAATTTCTTGCATGGAAAGATGAAAACGCTAGAGATGATATTAATGCTGGTAGTGACATTGATGAACTACCGATTGCCGACATTGCTCAGAGAAATTCTCTTTCAAACAGTACTGTATGACATATAGCCCGTTTTCCCATCGTTCGGAGGAATTTGTAAAAATACGATAAACAAAGTCCTCGCTGTTGAACTGCCTTTCGAAGAAATTTCCGTACTGAAACATGTTCCTTTCTCCTGAAATCGGTCGGCAGCTATTAGGAAATCTGCACTCAATTACGAATATAAATTAGATAATTTCACCAAATAAAAATAAACAGCACGTAAGTTCGTCGTTTGTGCGTTTGGAAGAAGAAAGTTAAGGTTAATTAAACAATACATTCGGTGTCCTTGCTTAACACTTTCTTGTTATTTTCCTTATAGACGTTGAAGACAGTGAATCAGTCAAGAGCAACCAAAGTCGTGATAACACTTCCGATTCATTTTCAGATGAGGATGATGCCATATCCACAAGCGATAGCAACGAAAGTTGTACCTCGGATAATGAGAACGGGTTTCAGAGAAGTCTACCACTGTTTCAGGATTCTTCATTGTCCGTTTCTGAATTCAATGCAATTTTATTGGCGTTAAGGCAAAGACACAACATTGCGAATGCAGCAATGGATAGCATTTTAAAACTGCTTGAATTGTGCTTACCTAAAGGGAACCAGTTACCAAAGTCAAGTTACCTTTTTGAAAAGGAGACAGAAAGAGAGTTGGAGTACATATCTACCAAATATTTCACATGCATGAGCTGCCAAACGCTTCTAACAAAAGACTTTTTGTGCGAAAATCATATGTGCAACTATTATCAAAGATATGCCAAGGGTGAAAACTCCAACGTATTTTACACAATTGATATCCTTCCTGAGCTGAAGAGGTTAATGTCAGGTAGTTTACGGTTTTTCTTTTCCGTAACAGAAATGCGCTGTACAGAATATTAGCGAGGTTCACAATAAAGTTCTTGTTTTCAGAGCACCTCGCAGTCTTACGACAGGCACATTGTATGTAATGCAATATTAAAATATTAAAACTAAGAGTGGAACGCTTGGAGAGTGTTCGCCCAATTTCTCAAACTAATTGCAATGATAAAATTGCTGCATGTATTAACTACATCTTACTATTTTTAGAACATAGGGACTCTTTAAAGAAATTTATTCAAGACTACAACCATACACCAGGTATTTACAAGGATATAATTGATGGAAACCTATATCAAAAGCTTTTTGTTGAGGTAAACCAAGCTGGATGGTTCCCTATTACATTATACTGGCATCTTGACGGAGCCCCTGCCTTTCGAACAAAAAACATT
Source organism: Phenganax subtilis (assembly GCA_025434845.1). Taxonomy (NCBI): domain Eukaryota; kingdom Metazoa; phylum Cnidaria; class Anthozoa; order Malacalcyonacea; family Clavulariidae; genus Phenganax; species Phenganax subtilis. Next base: position 10,790 of record JAOBYK010344578.1, on the reverse strand, counting down.
TCTATTTGGCCAATCCAGAGTTTTATCGTAGAACTTCCTCTCAATTTACGATATTCATACAAGAACATACTATTATCCGGTCTTTGGTACGGAAAAACGAAACCCAATATGGAGGTATTTCAAGCGAAATTTGTTGAGGAAGTAGGCATCTTGATGAGAGGTTTTACTTTATCGCTGGGAGAGAAATTTGAACAGAACTTTAAGCTTATGGTGAATGGACAAGTTGCTGATCTGGTAGCAAAAGCACCATCGGTTAATTTTATTTTGCACAACGGAAGATTCGGTTGTTGTTCTTGCCTACATCCTGGACAAAGAATGGCTGGTCGAGGTAACAAGCGTGTTTATCCTTATACAGCCACAGCCTTTCCCCAACGAACTCATGCTCAGACGCTAACTCATGCTCAGCTGGCAGAAGATACAGGGGAAGTAGTTTATGGTGTAAAGGGTCCTTCAGTAGTGCATTCTATTTTACAAATCCCGGAAATGTTGTTATTTGATTATATGCACCAAGTTCTAGAAGGAGAATTCACCAGGCGCATGACAAAATGGTTAGCAGGATCATGTCCAAGTGGTGTTAATCTCAAACCGCATATCCATCGTTTGAGTGAGCGTCTTCAAACCATTGGTTTACCTCACGATTTCAAGCGGAAATTTAGATCACTAGATGAGTTTAAGAGATGGAAAGCCAGTGAAAAGCAGAGCTTCTTTCTTCATGTAAGCCTTCCAGTTTTAAAAGATCTTTTACCACCAGAGATTTTTTATCATCATTCGCTTTTGGTTACCGGTGTGTGTTTCTTGTGCGAATATAGCATCACTGATCAAGAAATTGACATCGCTAAAGCAATGCTTTTGAGCTACGCAAGGTTGTTGCCTGAATTATATGATATGTCTGAAGCTACATTCAACTCACATGCCTTAACACATCTTGCAGAACAAGTTAGAGAACATGGTCCTTTAATTCTGCACTCGGCATTTATTTTTGAATCAATGCTTGCGCATCTGAAAAGGCTGTTTCATGGCACGCGTGGTATTTCCGACCAGATATGCAAGAATTGGCCGTTGCCCAGCATGCAGAATACCACGTCCTCAGTGTCCTAAAAGAAAGAAACGACGCGAAAGAATTTGCCGAACAACTTTTGAGGTACAATCGTTTTCCTGATATGGTCAATCTGTTAAATGGTGTAAGTTTCTTCGGACCTCTTAAGCCTTTAACAGCTGTAATGGACAATGTTGAAGGTTTTTCGAACGAGGAAGAAAATGCAATTGTTGCTCAAAGAATGAACAAACAAGGAGAGATCTACCACAGCACTAGCTATGTCCGTCGAAAGAGTTCAGTCAGTTTTCTAATTAAGGTCAAAGAAAAAGGACAGGAATATTTTGGCCAAGTGGAATATTTCGTCAAACAGGGCGAGAATGGCTATGCTGTCATCACTCTATTTTGCAATTTGCAGCATAACGTGTGCAATAATGTTTTTCTGCAGCCTAATGATCCTGTAATGAAAGAGTTTCATTCGTCTAATTATTTTGGGTGCCATTTTATTGCAGTTGAAAGGACAACCCAGAAGAGGTTAATAAATTGTTCTTCCATTGTGTCCAAAGTTGTATTTGTTGAATCTAATGGACACGATCATCACGGATTTGTATCTTTAGTCTTGAAATGTTATCAACATGACTGAAATAAACGTCTTGGGCGTATATGAGTTGTTAACATCCTGAGTAAATCATACAAGAAAATGTCAAGATACTGAGTAAATCTGGTAGGAAAATGTTAAGATCCTAAGAAAGTCTTATAGGAAAATGTTAAAATCCTGAGTAAATCTTACAGAAAATGTTAATATCATAAGTAAGTCTTATAACAAAATGCTAAGGTCCTGAGTAAATCTTATCGTGATACGTTAAAGGAGCAGTGTCATCGCGTGCGCATCTTTTCTGCGCCTATCGAAACTTGAAAACTACAGCCTGTAATTTTCAAGTTGATAGTAAACAACATGGCGTCCAGCTCATCTGGCACGCATGGTGGCAAACGTGCAAATTCTGGCAGAAAAAAGAAATACAACGATTGTGCTAGCTCGCAAAAAGGATGGAATAGCCAGAATAAGAGAATTTATTTATCTGTAAAGATTTTTGAAACATGGAGGGATGCAAAAACCGATGCTGGGTATAGCCGATGTAGTGATAGCGAGTTCGCTGCTCATCTTCTATCACTAGAATACCGAAGAAGGTGAGGCTAAAATACTTTGAAATATGCTCAGACTAGATTTAATTTTAGTAAAAATGGCTTAAATTTATAATTCGTCGTTTTATTTAACTTAAAGGGCTGACAGCCGAACTAAGAAACGAAAGCGAAATGTAGCGGGTCAGCCAGTGTCTGTTGAAGAGGTTGAAGCACATTCTAGTTTTTCTCTAGGTATTCATCCATGTGAAATGTGCTTAGTGTTACATTAGATAACATTTACATCAATGCTTATTAATTAAGCAGTGCAATATTATGGCATTTAGAGTATGAAATTATAGTAAATAGATAATAGTTGTTGATTACCAAGGACCACTGCATCTCACTGTCGAAGACAGACAATTCTATAGATTTCAAACTATTTTTTCTATTTCAGCTACAAATACATCAACCCCTTTTAAACATGGACTCACACTCACTATATTGCATCTGTGCACATCATACTCTCCTATTCAGGGAAACCAGGCATATTGTGTCTAAACAGATCATGAATCTGATAATGGAGCACATAGCGTAACCCTCGGTGCAAGGTAATGGATATGAATACAAAGCACGTTCTTATTGGTAGGCAGTATTAAGTAGTGTTGATGATTGAAACATTCATATCTATATGATTCTGTTTGATATAAACAGTGTATCATAGGCAAAAACATGCACTGAGCAGCAATGAAAAAGTTGTTATATTTCTTTTACTCTATAGTTTTGATGCAAATGAAACAATGGATAGTGGCCACAGAGCTAACACATCCATATTTACAGATGATGATGAAGGGAGTATTGATGATAATAGTTCTACAGAAGATGCCAGGTATAATGTTATTATATCTCTTGGTTACCATTATTTCATATTAGTTATTACTAATTAATGTATCTGTAACATCTAGTTGCTTACTTTATTTATATTTGTATTTCTTTTGTAGCTTACACAACCTGTCTACATCCGCCACCAACGAATTAAATACGGAAAGGCCGAGGTATTGCAAGGACTGAGTTTTATTTATATGTATTGCTTAGGTGCAGTACTTTATAGTTAGTAACCTTTTTTATGATGAGATAATGCAAATAGCAATAACAAAATTATTAATAAACATTTGACCATCTTTATTTTTTACATGACAAACCATTGATGTAATTTCTTTGACGGTGTAATAAATCCAACTACAATGTAGTTGTATGCCATTTATTTACATCTTATAGCTGTATTGAATATGACACTGATTTTGATTTTGATGGAGATGAAGACATCATGCAATTAAGCAATTTCCTCTCAGAAGAAGAAAAAGAAGAAGAGGACATTTATTCAAGCTCAGATGATCAGGTTCAAGATGGTACGGATGAGTTTAATGCATCAGAGTCATGTGATCATTTTCAAATTCCATTCGGTCCTCATCGAAAACTCAGCAGAGAAAATGAATTGTATTCAACTAAAGAAGAGTTTAAGATGGTACAAGAAACAAAATTTATTTGCTGTCTTGATTTGCTGCTTGCCATATTTCAAGCCAGATGCCAAACACCTGGATGCACTGCCCTACCATCTGTTAGATTTCATTTTGTGGGTGTTACCATCACCGTGAACTCAACATGCTCCTCAGGACATACACATAGATTTTGTTCTTCTCATCAAATCAATGACGTGTATGCAAGTAATCTGCAGGTGGCTGCATCGATTATGTTGTCTGGAAACCAGTTTGAAAAGGTTAAACGGTTGGCGAAATTTTTACACCTGGAATTTTTGTCAAAATCAACTTACTACAGATTTCAAAGGCTCTATGTTATTCCTAAATTAATGGGTGGTGGTTGTGGATGAAAGGAGAGCTTGTTCATGAATTTTCAGGGCGGGATCTCGTTGTTGGTGGTGATGGTCAATGTGACTCACCTGGCTTCAATGCCAAGAATATTTGTTACTTCATGATGGAGGTTGACACAAATTATATTCTTGACGTTGAAGTCTTAGATAAGAGACACGTTGCATGGCCTCATCTCTACAAACATGGAAAAGGAAGCAGTTCAACGAAGTTTAGAGCGCCTCAACCAAGAATTGAAGATAGTAGAACTGGTGACTGATGCATCCACATCTGTAACAGCATTACTAGGTTTGTTGTATGTTGCAGTTATACTGACTTTTCAAACACTAAATCTAAACTTTGAATATTGTAATTACCTAGCCTTAAATCCCATATTCATTAATGATTAATTATAGTATTAACCAAATAAATATCTTTATTTTTGTCACATGATGATACTGGATATTCTATAGTCCTTGGACTGGATCATTATTAATGTAGTAACCTTTGACAATGAGGACTGGAAATCTAGTTTAGTTCTCGTTTGTGTATTTAGATGTTATGTAAAATGTGATTGTTTTTTTAGAGAAACAGCATAAAGACATTGTACACAGTCTGGACGTTTGGCACAAGACTAAAAGCATCAAGAAGTGTCTGGGCAAAGTTTGTAAAAGTTAATTATTAATTAGTCATATGTTCAAACTACAGACCAGCAAAATACCTTGGCTTGCAAAGTTTACTAGAGAATGATCCTTTCTTTCATGATAAGAACTGTTTGGTTTTAGTCAAGATATCATGAACCAAGTGAACTGCAACACGAGTAAAATTAACAGCGCGTACATTGTCATTCAATGAATTTTTATAATATTGTGAAATAATAAGTGAATAATTTGATCATATAGTTGAGTAAACCAAAAGCTATGAGTAAAGTGAAGGATTGGTCTGCCCATATTGTCAGGCATTTCTGGTACTGCTCAAGTGCTTGCCGAAAAGACAAATCAACATCAGATAAAGAAGCGCTAAGAGTAATGAAGGTTTGTCATCTTTGACAATTGGTATTGTCATAACATATAATGTGAATATCATTACTATATGCACTTTTTTTCACTTAATATTTGTTTAGGACAAATGGATTGGATTACTGCATCATATTTGCAATGTTCATCAGTGGCTTGGTGGTCAGTGTGACTATGACGTCAATTTCGAGCATGAAGGTCTGCCATGGTTTGATCGCAGTGATAACGATTTTATTGAACTACGGAAAATTATTCTAAATCCAGAATTACTTGCAAGTTTCAAGTTCTATGCACGTTTCAGGTAACTTATTTTTTTAAGTAAGGAAAAATATTTAGGTTTTTAGTATAATTGACTCTTGCAACTTGCTCTTGATTAATTTAACTCCTTTGGTCACGACGCACCTACTTTTTTACTCTTTTGTTAAATTTATCTATTGTCTTACACCAGACAATTTTATCAATTATTTGTCAAGAAGAGAGTCCTATGATTTGGTGATTAAGAAAAGTGACATATAAAAATGGTATTGACTAAAATTTTTAGACATACAGGTGGTATTGAGTGTGCCAACAGTCTTGGATTGGTCTACACTCCAAAGCATACATCATTCAGGTAGGTTCTTATCACAAGAATAGAAATATTGTATTTAAATATAATTTATTGAAAAATGCCAATATTTTAGTTATAAAGCATATAAAGCAAGAAGACAACTTGCAGCCATCGACTGGAATTTTCACCAAGGCCTTCCACAAATGACAGCAAAGTCTGGAAATAAGATGGTTACCTGCAAATACAACCAAAGAACTAGGCAGTGGGACATCAAAAAGATCAAGGTTGAAAAGGGCTATGAATACAACGCAGTGCTCATGTCCAAAATTTTACGACGAAGATATGGCGATTTTGGTGGGGTCACACAAATTGTAGATTTTAATAGTAGTGACCCTGCCCTTATTTCTCCAACCATTGCACATACACCAGCACCACCCACAAAGGAAATTACTCAAAGAAGAAGTCGATTTGATAAAGAATAACTGTTCGCTGAATAACTTTAGTGACTGTAATGTACAACATACATAGTAGAGTAGAATCATAAGTGATTCTCTACTTTATGCGTGCATAAGAACTTTAAACAAGATAAATCTTAGATTAGTGTTCCCTATATCCCATGTAAATTCCAGTTATAGAAGGGAAACGGCCTCGTATTTTTAAAACAACACAAGATGGGCACACTCTTCTGTTTCCTTTACCCAGATGACCATGACGGGCCAAGATGAATTGTCTGTATGCTGCCTTTCGAAGTGCCCTGGTGCTGTTGTCTTCCCTATCGTTTCGAATGTCTCCAGCATTTCGTATGCACAATTCTAGCACATCAGTGTCAAGACATAACTTTGTGAACCGAGATGAATGCGTTATGCACTTTTTCATATTACAGCATTTGTTTTCTACTTCTTGTGGCATTGGCTGACATCTACCACAAACACACCAATCGGGTACACTTACACCTGAAGCTTCCTGCATTGGTCCTGGGTCCTGGGTTGGATCAGGGTCTTCACTGTGATTCGCCTCAGTTGATGAGTTTCCAAAATCACCAAGGCATTCATCCTCATCCAGGTCATCTTTCATGATTAGAAGGGATTCAATGTAATCCATACTGCCAACACCCCTGCGTAAACTGCGAATTGCAAGCTTTCTCACCAATGGTTCGTCCAATGTGCCAATAAAATTCTGAAATGTTAAAATATGTATATAGGACAAGTACATACTGTATATTGACTTTATTACTTTAAGGGAATGAATAGTATTAATTACATTCTAAAATATTGGCAAAACAATAAATCAGCTTTTGAGGTACAGTAATATTTATAAAGTATGACGAACAATTTAATAGCAGAACATCTGCAAGTTCTACATGTGAAACCATCTGAGAAAAGCAATTTCAAAAAACAACAAGCGTTGTTCAAAGGTAAACCGGGTAAAAAAGTCAGTAAGAAATATGAATATTGATGAGGAACCATTTCAAGATATACCTTGACATCTCTATGCTCCTTTTCCCTCTGCATATCTTCAGATTCCGATGGATTCTGACTTAAACGAAAGCCGTTGCCTTTTGAAGTTTCTCACTTTGTACGTTTGACCGCAGGAGGATTGGACAGTTGTATATCTGATGTAGCCTGTATAAATCGTATTCTCATTGTTCTTAATGTGAAAATATCTAAGCATCATTACAACAGAGAGTTCAGAGAGTTTATTATTTTTAATATACTACAACACTTACCCTATTTTTGCAAGGTTTACTGCGAGAACCGCACTTGCAATTGTCGGAGCATTCACTATTGCTTCCCTTGCATGGGCATCCTCGAGTACTATTCGGTTTTCTTTTCACACTGCAAGAACTCTTGCATTTACAGTTGCTTGTCTATACAAAGACAAGTCATTAAAGTATGTAAATACTCGCCTCTAAAAATGTAAATGTATGCAAATTTTTACTCACCATGTTTTGTGTTCTCGAATGCCGTAAGGTGAAACAAATCGATTTTCGATATATTCCGATTTTTTCCGATTACAATTTGTTATGCGCATAAAAGATGCGCACGCGATGACACTGCTCCTTTAAGAGTTTGAGTAGATCCTATTGGAAATGTTAAGATCCTGAGTGAATCTTACAGGAAATGTTAAGATAATGAGAAAATCTTAATGTAGGAAAATTTTAAGATCTTAAGTAAGTCTTATAAGAAATGTTAAGATCTTGAGTAAATTTTATTGGAATTGTCAAGATCTTTAACCAATCGCACATGAAAATGTAGAATGAACTGTTCATTAGTTATAATTGATTCTTGCAGATACAAAGATATCACTTTCATGCGCAGAAACATGTATGTTGTAAATAGTCGTGTTTTATTGTTTAGAAAATTCTTTAAATATTTGGTTTAAAGAAATAGTTTAAAAGAATTGGTGTATTTTGAAATAGTTGATGGAATAAGGTGTATTTTGTTTTGTATTGCTAAATAGAAAATATTTACTGTATTAAAATTTCCAGATCTTAGTTGGGGTTCTTTATCTTAGGATCCTAAGTATGATCTTAGGATCCTAAGTAGCATCTTTCTTGACGTTAAGATCTTAAGCCACTCGTTTTTCCTAAATAAGATCCTATAAGATCCTAATTAAGATCTTGTTCCTAAACAGGATCCTGTAAGATCTTAATTAAGATTTCTACCAGGGAAAATATTCATGTCTGAAATGTTTTTACCCTTGAAAACAGCAATCTCTCGCTCCTTCCTATCTAGCTTCGTAAATATAGTACTTGATTCTTGACTTGCTAGCGCATGGGCATTTGCGTAGTAAACAAAGAATCGGGTGTTCCGGGCTTAATACCTTTCACAACATGAAAAGCAAATGTTATAAATTTAAAATAGCAACAATGATTCTCCGCAATTTCTATGAATTTCGTGAAAGGCCTAAAGATCATTTAAATAAGGCATCTCAAATTGTCTAAATAATCTTGAAACCACTGAGTACGTAGTAAATCACTACGAACATAAATTGTACACACCCCCCGGAAAGTTTACACTATGAATGACTGAGTGACTGA
>JAOBYK010344467.1:0-17437 GCA_025434845.1 Phenganax subtilis | reverse complement strand
GTTTCCAAAAGACAGCTTAAAACAGAGATGGGCACAAATGTAGAATTAGTTTAGTTTGGTTTAAAGGTTTATTAGTAGTATCTAGGCTACGAGTGAAAACGAGGAATAGAGGGCAATAAATAACAAAGCAATGTTTTGACCAATGCTTTGAACCTACTGCAAAAAAAACATGGTAACGCAGAGAGAAAAGGCAATCTAGTTACCGCAAGAGCACTAATTTTCAATTGGTTCCAGTATTAGTCTAAAGAAAGCACTTATATTACTCGTACCTCTGATCAATAAACGAATAAACAGTGAAAAGTCTATGATGAACAGCTTGCCAACTGAACTGCGTAGCGACTGGACAAGCATCAGGGATGTGTTTCTTCAGAAGTAGCTCAGATATAACAGAAGCCCACAATTCATTATGACGTGGCTCACCACATTCACCAGTCTCCGTGTCAAAACCTGAAGGCAGTTTATCAACAAACCATTGCAGATCCATGTTGACTGGGGAGCCAAACAAACTCTGAATGTGAAACATGAACAATCTCATTAATCTTAACCATGCAACATATTGTTTTAAGATATATCACAGAATATCCTATGTTTTTGCTAACACTTTTGTGAAGACTAAAACTTGTAGACATATAATGACGCTATACCATCCAATGCTTAGCACAATCTGCAACCAGAACGTGTCTTCTGTAGTCTATAGCATATACACTCTATAGTCTGTAGCTGTATGACTATAAGTTACGATAAATCACTACTTTTTAAAACTATAAACCAACCTTGTCTTCTGGTGATACATTTTTCAAAGTTTTAGCCAAAATAGCAGAAGATACTTCATCGATAATGTCCATTACAAATGTCGCAGAACCATTCTGGAGAAAAGTTGGAATCTCAACACATTAAATGATTGCACATGAAAACAATGAGAATGCATGGGAATATTTGCAAAGGCAACGGTTATTAACAGATGAACTTAAAACTTAGACAATTGTTTCCACTTATACAGGGTGTCTCAAAAAAAACGTAATCCAACTTTGGCACGCTATTGTGCAAAAATCCCTCGGTAAACAAGTGTAATTTTTTAATATTTAGACAGATCAGGCTTTTAGCTGTTGAATGACGTGTTTTTCATAACATATGGAGCAAAAATGAGCAAATACGAGCGCGATGAAAAAGCTTGGTCGAAATCGCATTCTTTCAACTATTGAAAATCAGCTCTCTTAGGGACTTAGGTAGCGTCTAATTAACTATGCATAAGCAGTTTTCCCGCACGTGTTGCAGAAGAAATAAAGCCAATTTTTGACATGTCGTTGATCAATTGCGTTTCTTTTGTTTAGTAGCTCAAAAATTAGGCGCAGAGGTGAAAGAATACAATTTTGACCAAGCTTTTTCATCGCGCTCGTATTTGCTCATTTTTACTCCATATGTTATGAAAAACACGTCATTCAACAGCTAAAAGCTTGATCTGTCTAAATATTAAAAAATTACACTTGTCTACCGAGGGATTTTTGCACAATAGCGTTCTAAAGTTGGATTACGTTTTTTTTGAGACACCCTGTATAGTGTTTATGCAGATTTTGTAAAGGGGGCACATTGAACAAAAACTGTTTTTAAGGATAAAACGCGATATTCTTGAATACACAAAACTACGTAGTTGCTACCTTGGCCACCAGATTACCAAGAACTCGCGCTTCTTTAAGCAGCAACAAAGCGAGTTTTCGTGGTATTTGACGAACACTAGCAATACAACAAGAAATCTTACAGTGCTATAAATTCCTCCCGACCTCAAGTGGAGAGCAAAAAGAGTACACTCTACCTGCAAAGCATGGCCAAACCACAACCTTCAATACAGTGAATAGCATTCATGGGAATCATTATTTCCGTTTGTTGAAATGTTCCCTGAAAGAAACAATTCAGTTATAAAGATTAAAATGAATGGCATAAAAAACAAAGAAGACAATAGGACGAATATTTCATACAAATATGAATTATATGATACAATGGATTCAAGAAATATGCTTCTGGCCCACATGGCAAATATTACTCAATGCAACGGACAATTCCCATAATAGACCGAATTTCGATCTAGGCAAAAAGAAGTAAATTTATCTGCGCTGCTGAAAAGAACATATTAGATGTAGTAAAATTGCAAAGTTTGGTGGCGAAAGGTTGGAAAATGCCGGGAAAATGGCCCTGCGAAGTTTGCAAAGTTAGTATATTTTTCTATTATGTGCGAAAATTGTTACCACTATCGACCCAAAATAACCCGAAAAAGGTAACAATTTCCGCGCGTAATAGAAAAATGTACTAAATTTGCAAATTTCGCCGGGCTATTTTTCCAGCAATTTATAGCCTTTTGCGACCAAACTTTGCAATTTTACTACATTTAATATGTTCTTTCGAGCTGCATAGATGAATTGGTTTCTTTTTGCCTGGATCGAATTTAGTCTAGAACAGGAATTGTCCAATATCACTCTAGAATCTCTCCTGCAGAAACTCTATGGTATAGTACTCCCAATGTATTTAATTGCTACTTGATACTATGCACACAGGTTAACAACAGGTGCACTTCTTATTGTCATATACTAGCAAGTACCTTTCGCTCTGATTCAGGCATTGTAATCAATGTCTTCCACTGAGCTAACATCTTTAATACCATTCGCAATAAACCATCTAATAATGTCGCATGGTGATCTTGGACCTCACGCACGATGAAATTCACAAAACCTGATATGGACACAAATAGTACTTCTTAAACTTATTACAGTGTTTACTCGATTCAACACCACTCTCAAATTAACGCCCCATATGAGGGAAGAAATATCGACACTGCCCTCGAATTAATACCGCCCTCAATTAAACACCGGATACAAATCAAGTAAAATTTAATAAACGCCATGGCGTTTAATCGAACACATACAGTATATCTACACTTTGCCATCTCCACTATTAACTCATGTCTATAGTTTTGCAATGTCAGATTCGTGAATGGGAGACTTACGTACGCAACAAACTGCCAAAGAAATAAAGTTGAACAAAAAGAGGTGAGGCGATATAGCTACCAATACAAAGTACATACTACAGTATGCGAGAGGCAGTAGAACCACACTTTATTAAAATATCTTTACAAAAAAAATCCCAATAAGATCCCTAGTTACAAACACTACTGAAGCACAGTTACATTATAGAGATATTCTGCAGCGATTAAGATGAACGCTCCCTTTACACAGGCGATTTTTGCAGCGATTTTTCTCCTCTTAGCGTATGTGATCGTCGAGCAGGTTGACTGGCGAGTGCATTAAAAAATTGTTGGACTCCATCACATCTTTTCAACAAGAGAAAAATCGCATCAAATATCGCCTGTATGAATGGGCCTCCAGTCATAAAAACAACATGGAAAACAGGTCGAAATGCAAATCTTACCAACTATAACATCTTCTCTCCATTCCACGAAATCAAGAATTAAACTTTGTAAAGATGAAAACGCAAGACTAAAGAAACAGAAATCAAAACAGTATATGAATAATTAAAAGGACATCGTCCGTGGCTATTTTCACTGTGCTTTACGATTTCTTTGTTATCCAGTAAACGATGTTTTAGCCAGGAAGAAGTATATAATGGTCTCAGTACTGTAAGTCAAATCTTAACCAAACTATTGTAGCCATGTAACACAGAGTAAAAAGCTTACAGACCTTCTCAATTCTTCATCAACATGAATCGTCAATCTTGACAACAATCCCACAACTTCGCCTTTGCTCATATCACGTGGGATCAACCTAGAACAATGAAATAGTAGAAATGCCAAGAAAAAATGACGTGCTGTGATTGGCTGAGAAACTATTTCATATATGCTGTATCTATCTTGTAAACTTCACAATTTGTTGTCGTTACGCACTTTGGAATTGATGCAACAGACGTCCTGAACAAGTCAATCTTTGGTTTTCGTTCACCCCTGTCAAAGAGCAAGAATAATTTAATGAAAGGACAAATACCCACCGTACCAAACTGTGAGCAAAACATTCAGTATAGGCAACTTTTTGTCCTTTTGGAAACCGTTGATATTATATACTACTCACGGTAGTCCTCCAGTGAATGCATGTATGCTTGCTTGTTATTTTTTCAAGGAATTCGAAGTAATATTTATAGAAATAACACAATCTGCAGTGTTATATAGATTTTGATGAAGTACTACTTCCCAGTAAATTTAGAGATCAGCGCTTACGTGATCATATCATACGGATCTTTATTGGAACATTGTGGGTTGTTTTTCATTAATGGTCGACCAACTTGCAAGTCCAGATTGTGAAGGATATTGTCCAATGCTTTACATACACTACAAAACAAACAATACAATTGTATGTCAACACATTTACCCTAAATGCAACCCCAAACTTTGCAAGCTCTCTAATCAACTCAATTTTACATTGACAATCAAACCTGTTTTTCTAACAGTTCTACAATGATATCACTAGAACTGGTAAAATGTTTGCGGTACATTTTCCAACCTACGCACAATATCTACTGTACCAGATAGTACTACCTCTCTGTACATTCAAACTCGAGGAACTGCAACTGTACCTGTGAAAATACTTGGAAATGCCAAGATCGTTCGCCGCTTCTTCAGTCAAAGGTTTATTCAAAAAACTTTTCTTAACTCGTAAAGAACTGCCTGATGGTAGGGTTCCGCTTGTATTTGGCATCGGAGGGTCACCTTCCTACATAAAGAGAAGATTCAACTGCCACTAAACCAGATCAAACATGGCGCCAAAGTCGTACGAGCTATCCTGCCCGCAAAAATTGCCCTGAGAAGAAGAAAATTCATAGACAAATTTCTGATTTACAGACACCCTTATGAAGATTTTAGGGTGACCCCCGAATGTTCTGTTAAATTCACCAGTGCCAGAAAAACCTACTTTTTAACGGGGAGATTCCTGCACCTCTACAAGTACCAGGGAATTATCTGTTAATATGTATTCTCAACTCATTGGGTAAAAATGCGCACGCCAATTACCCTATTTTCTTATAAATGTAAATACAGTACCTTCTTTTGCAGACTATCGACAATCACCAGAAATGACCTCAAGCCAATATTCATTCTCTAAAATGACCCAAGAAAGCTGGTTAGTATATCCTCATTCTAGGTGATGTCCATTCCAAATGAATTCCAAAAGAGTTTTACCTCTGGATAAAGTTGTCTAAAACGGCCAACGCTCAACAGATCGAAAATGATATCTGTCATAGCGAAGTCCAAATTGTACTAGACAAAATGAAAAGAAAGATTAAACACTGGGAACTACTACGAGTCTTGAACTGCTCTAGATAGGGAATGGTTTATTGATCAGGGTTTGATCATTTTGCGTCAAAACACGATAAAGTTGATCATTGCTCCGAATTCGCTGACCGAGGAGAACTGATCAATCATAAATAAAAGACCAAAAAAAGATGTCTGCAGTATATTTAAGGAGAAAGAACGATCAGAACAAACAAATATTTACATGTGAAATGAAGTGTACAATCTTGACAAAAATGGTGATCGGAACATCACGTGGATTCACCGATCTTGATCCCCTTGGGAACAACGTATCTGTGACACTGCGCAAACGACTGCAGAGAAATGTCAATTATATAATTATACTTATATTGAATAGCTGTATCAGTCTTAATCTAAATAAGACAAGCCAAGTCACATTCTCCGTTCACAGAAAACTAACCTGAGCGTCGTAGAGTTGTTTTCACCTTTGATACGAATTACATAAACCCTAAAAGATGGCGATATATAACACTCAGTGACCTCTAAGTAAACTGGAATGGTAAAGGTCCCCATGATTGGCTGAAGCCAACATGGCGCCCAGAGCAAGCTAAAACATTATAGATATATGGTGAAAGTAGTGGTAAAGGAAACAGGTTTTTGTGTGCTAGAAATGTAGTTTTTTTGGTAGTCCATAGTGATTAAAGTCCGCGCAGAGTTGAAACCTTTAAGGCACCAGTGTTGTAGTAAAGTTATTTCTTGATTACATTTCCACAGTAAATATTTTTTATGGTCAAGGGGCAAAAATAAGTTTAAAAATTCATCTTACTGGGGTAAAGTTTGTATTTATTATAAGATTTCAATATTTCTAGAAGTTATTCAGCTCGTACGCAGTTGATAAAGACGAAGTTCAAGCAGGCCCAGAAAATTTATTCTGAGGTTCAGTCGGCGAAATTTCTATTTTAGTCGGCAGACAAAATATTTTCGACGACTGGCAAACCAAAAATTACTCTCAGTCGGTAAAATATTCCAGATTTGTATTTGCGCGGCATGACAGATTTTAAATGAAGTCCCCGCACATTTCATTGGCAAAACCACATTCAGAGTGTAGTCGGTACAAGTCCGTCGGTCAGTCGGCTTAGATGACCTGACACCCCCCCTGTAAAATATCCTGAGGACGGGCCTGAGTTCAAGGGCTACAAACGGCAGCTGAAATGGAAGTATTTTTTCGATTCCACACCATCGTGGTGGCCTTCAACTTGGCTTCAAACAATGAGTCATTTAATCACAGATGAGAGACTAACAGATGTCCGACTTAGGCTTCAAGCCACTGATTTTGGCGTAAGTGGCCACCATTAACCTAGCAAGTGCCCTAAAGAGAGACCATTATCCCCCAGGCGCTATCTTGAAAACAAATTGTTCAGGGGGGTGAATGCCTTTCTCTAGGGCATTTGCAAGGATGATGGCCGCCACTGAAATCGCAGGAAAATCGACTTACGCAATGTTGGGGCAGTCGGACATCAGTTACTGTCTAAACTGTGATATAATACCTACATTTTATAATATACATAATATATATAATATTTAGGTACAAATTTTATGTAGCTGAGTGGCTTCAAATATTGCGCCACAGTTATTGTTCCAGTAACCTTGGAGTTCACTGCTATAAAAACTTGAATCCCAATGATGCATACAGTGGATGCCTGTATATATACGTGGGTCAGTGGGGCAATAGTTGCGACAGCAAACTCCATACAGACTGCGTTGCAAGCAAACGTAAACATGCAGCGAAATATAAACAACGAAACATTGCGCCTACCATAACATCCGATAAAGACAATCCAAACAGATTCTTTGCAATTTCGTATCACGGTGCTGCAAACGCAATGTTACTGTAATTCATCAAAAGTAATACTGACTAAAACTATAACAACAATATATTGATGTAGAACAGCTACAGAACTTATTCTTTTCATCAGCCAAATATGGAGGAAGGACTTACACAAATGTGGAGTTGGACCATTATATTATTCAAGAGGTACTAACCTTACTAACCTTGATATTAGTCAAACAAGAAGACAAGAGAAAAGGCCAGTGTGTCAAGAAAAACTGCTTCTGACTAACACAAAGTAGTACGGCAACTAGGGGATACATTGCCTGAAGCAAATCAAGCACAACAGTAAGATGTTTTCTAATATACAGTTTTGTGGAAACACCACGTAAATTTATTTATGCAAAGCTTGCGGTCCGTAAGCCCGGACCGTCATCAGTGCTAAGCCCTAATATGGACTCATATTTGATGACGGTCCGGGCTCACGGATTCAGAGCTTTGCATAAATAAATTTACGTGGTGTTTCCACAAAACTGTATACTAGAATAGTTACTCACCATGCACACATTCAAAGAACTTAATAAGATGTTTGTAAACGTTTTGAACTAATATTCTCCTCTATCCCTCCTTATCTATGTATCTCGGGTTAAAAACAAGCTACTCTTCAGGGGCCGGTTGTTCAAAGATGGTTTGACATTAACCCTGTGTTAAAATTTAACCAGCTGTTAGGTGTGTGCATTTCTGTATGTCCATTCGTTTCAAAACTTCGCAAATAAAGGCTTCTTTTTACATAGATTAGCTTTGTGGAAAAATTTTGTCTAGATAGTAAATAAGCGGTTAAAAATTTTGCTTCTGAAACTTTTCGGTAACAAAGGATTAAGCTAACCAACTTTTGAACAACTAGTCCCAGTTGCATTACTTATTTTTCTCTACTCTACTAAAGATATATTTTTCTTACATGAAGATGTTTGGTCTTCTTGGACATGTCAAATGCATAAGGATAAAGCAAATCAATGAAATTCTTCAAAGCTGGAATATGTAGTTCGCGTTTGGCTGTTGCTGCAACAGGAACCAGGATTTCAACGAACACACCTGCCAAAGCGTACTTCACGTCTTTGTCTTTATCTCGGGTGTCAATAAATACATTCGCGCAATCCTAAAAATAAACGACGAAGCCATTCAGTTATACATACCAGCACAATGCGAACAATTTCGTTTGGTTATCTGAGACAAAAGTCATCCGTGTTATGATTCTTTCTGTATCGCGTTTCATCGTAATAACCAGCAAAATATTTGTTTATACTAAATTCGAAGCGATCCAAGTGATTTTTAAAAGCATCAGATAGGACGCCCCAGGACCTCATTGCCATATTGCATATCACCAATGGTCCGCTATAGATCTTTGTGAGAATTGACGATACATGAGAACTGCTTCAAATTGTGTCAATCAAAGCTGACTCAAAGAGTAGGAAGCAAAATAGTTTGTTTTTTTTGTGACTGTTGCCGACCATCGGCATTATGAGAGACGTATATGAGAACCACAGTTAATGTAATAAATGGTAACTTGACTCAGTTGACTGGAAAGATGTGGCTACAATCACAATTGTAGTATCATACATTTGAGACATTTAAAGTCCATGAATCAAAGATTACGTGAGGATATAATGTGTTTCAAGATCTAAGACACATTTCATGAAAGTCAAATTCAAGCAAGTAGGTAATACAGGTGAAGAACTACAGCGGGCACTAGTGGTGACATATCATATACCTGCAAGAACATGAATGTTTCTTCAACGTGTTCCACTGGAAATAGCTACAAAATGTAAAAATATTACTATTAAAAGTTTATTAATTAACCGCCGTTATATCTACCACTACAGCGACTGCAGATGCACATCAAATTACTATGCCGAGCTTGACAACATTCCCATTTACGAACCGGGTTTAGTTCATGCACGAATTCGTCAAAGGCTATCAGGCACATGGACACAAGACAGGGCTAGACTGCGCCTGTATGAACAAAGTTATTTGGAAAAAAGCTCAAGCAAATCATGATTGTCTTGTGGCACAAATATAAGGATTAAAATTGCACTGAATTTTTCTCGTGATTGTACTCAAACGAAAATGCAAATATACCAAGGAAAAAGCAGAGAGAAAACGCATAGAGAAAACACAGAGAGAAAGCATATTAAAGATTATTGTTCGATTATTTGAAGTCTTTTCGGTGTTTTGATCAAACGAATTATATTGCTTTTCTATGGATTACTGCAGTCATTTGTACCAACGCAATATAATTCGTTTACAATGGACTGCCCACAAATGAAGGCAGTCCAGTGAAAAGCCGGTCTTTTTTTAATTTCATGTTTCATTAAATGACGTCACAGACAGCATATTAATTGATTATCCAAAAGGAGACAAGAAGTTCAGTCAGTAAATACAATTTGTTATGTTGAGTGTAAATCATTTTTGAATATCTAGATTATATTTTGCATGAGATAAACGATAGTTTAAAGTACTTTAAATCGCGTAAGCGCTCGCGCACGCTTAAAAACGGACATGTTGACGCGAGTTTTGGACTCGTCAGTTTTTGTTGGTTGTTCTTGAAACAGGAAGACTTTAAGACTTAAAAGCACTATTTCTCAATAAATTATTTGATACTACAGTTATTTCAGGTCCTGAAACGGAGCGAAGGATTCAGAAGGTAATATATAGATAGAAACGATAAACTACTGACGCAGTTCAAAGATGTTAACGTCATGCAAGAAATTTCTACGAGATTTCCAAGCCTACAGAATTGATGAAGCAAGTAAGAGCGGTTTGGATGAAAACTCGAAAAAAGGTCATTCTCAAAACAGCGAAGTGTGCGTAAAAAAACCCCATAAAGAATGTGTTGGAATAAGAACAGAATATCGATAAGGTCAATGAGGAAAGTCAAAAGATTTAAATGGTTTGTCGTTTCAATTTCGTAGTTTCCTGACGATTTCATTTTTTTATTTTCCAGTTGCTACGCAACCGTACGTAGCTTGACGTAGCTAATTAGTGATAAAACAATTGCAATTTCGACTTTGATGTCAACGGTGACGGTGCAATGTAAAAACAATAAAGTTATGCTTTACATCGCAACTAGAGATGTTTTATGTGTCAACAATTGGCATCGTTAGCTCAAACACTATGCTAGCAATGACAATGTTGATATCTAAAACAAGCAATATTATCTAACTCAGGATGATCACCCAGACAAAGAAGATGGAAACTAAGAAATTACAAGTTCAATGTTTGAGCGAAAACAAAACTGGATGTCTTCAAGAATCGCACCATCAAAAATAATGCGACTGACGTAAGAAGCGAATCAATAAGAGTTAACGGCGATGATTTGCGTGACGTAGCCTGTTCCGCAGGCATCTCCCGCCTGAGTAAGAGGTTACGCGCGAATGCCGGTCTTTGTATTTTGGACAAGCTCGTAGAACTAGAATGTAGATGACGTTAAAATCAAAATCCCCTAATGATTCTTGTTCGTACTTTAGTAATCAAAGTAGAGTACCACATTCTCGCTGTACCCAGACAAAAGAAAGTAGCGAGCTGAGCAATAAAAGCCTGGGGGTGCTTTGATTGTTACGACAAGTACCTTGATTCGAAGATATTTCATTCCACATATCACATTCACCAACATTTCGCTGTTCCCAGAATTCTCCTTGAACTCAGCACGAAATCGTTTCCTAACAGATTGAAATCTTGTCTGTGCCAACACTCCAATAACTTCAGCATACAACGCTGCAATAATGTAGGCATTCGTAGCGCTGGGACTGTCACCAAAGGAGCTTCGTTGTTTAAAACATTTGAAAGCAAGACCCTCAATGTGGCTGATCAACGATTCATCCACGGGGTGTTCTGGAAGCTAGAAATTACGAAAAAAGTTCGTCAAGCAAAACGCCGCAACAACAGTAAAACTACAAGAAGTGCATTACCTGTTTTAAGACTTCAATGAGCACCAAACACAACAAGAAATCAATGGCATGCTGCAAATTATACATCAATGAACAACGTGAGTTCCACAGAGCGTTAAGGTACTGAAGTACCAGATTTCCTCTATTTAGCCCCCTGGGGGCTGGTGGCTAAATAGAGGGAATACGGTAAGTCAAGTAACTGAACGTTCAGCGAAGCCCTACATACAACTGCTATGTTAAGAGGGAATATTATAATACAGAATAGATTCACTAGCATGAGTAACTTGAATGTTGGACGATTGCAGAAAAATTGTCTGATTATGTATGAAAGTTCGTCATTTATCTACTCTATTACATCTATCAGGATGAGAAAATAAGTTAGTAGCTATAACAGTACTACCTCACTTGCTAGCTACTGCGTCTTAGATAGGAAATTGTGTGGTCAAGCAACACTGAAGAAACTATTAGCAAGCCCTTTGTTAAGATATGGTAGAGAACAAACCATTTCTGCACTTACGTCTCTCCTCTCAATAAGGTAATCCATTTCTTTACCCTGAACCTTAATGGCACTCAGTTTAGGAGAATCAGGAGATGTTCTGAAAAATATTCACCAGAAATGTGAAAAATACTCATCAAGCTCACAGTTGAACTACGCAGTGTGAGGTTTCAGGAAAGTACGACGCAGAAAGTCTCATGTGAAAGTACAGGTAATGCCTTTAGTGGGCCTGAATGCAGGCAAAAGAGGTGGAATAAATGTATAAGCGGGGACAAAAGCCACAATGTAGGGGGAATACGACGTGAAAAGATTATGCATGGTAAATCATCAGTACCCTTTGGTTTTGTTGTTGGTTTTATTTTTGTGACCATCAGTAGCGTCTACACGTGGTTTTTGCTCCTTCTAGAATGAAAAAGATGCAACTGTGAGAATGCAAAAGAATGTTTACTGTACTACACCCTAAAAATCTAGCATTTGGGTTGTGAAGTATAGAAATTGTTTCCGTGCAGAAATAACCTAGCTAAGCAGAGAAGATAGCGATGATGAAATAAATATTTTTTCCTACTTCTTTTCTTGCATGTAAAGATCTGAGTAGCCAGTAAAGCAAATAAGAACGGCAAACGCAACGTTATAACTCATTTTATGCCGTTCAGTACTCTGACGTACAATATACAATTCCAAGTTAGAAAACCACGGCAGAAAAAAAAAATTCTAGCATCATCTGACTTCGTTGACTAACCTGTATGGAATACCAATGAAAGAGTGTTTTGAGGAGAGATGACAAGCTGTATTTGGCGACCGCATTTAGAGAACTTAAAAGCTAAAAAGTCGAATAACAGTTGCAAATAGTACCGGTAGTTACTGTATTACACTATTTATCAATTGCTTGGAAGTGTAGGTTGTTTTACTATAATTTTAAGCTAATTCAGTAGATACCCTGTTTACATTGCTCAAATACAGTATTTTACAAAAACAACAAAACGATGTCAAAAGTGACACACATATAAGTCAGGGGCGGATCAATGCTCTTCTGACAAGGGAGTGCAGATTCTCTGCGGGGTTGGGGTGCATCGATGGTTTAGCAAAGGGTCGGGCCAGGCTGTAGTATATTTGCAGGCATATAGCCCCTTTTTGTGACCCCTACCCAAAGACAATTTTACGCAGTATGTTTAGTTGTAGAAATACTTAAAAGTAGGTTGCACTGAAAAATGAATAACGTTCTTTTAATAAAGCCTAAAATAACATTAACCTACAGTACGCACGCCATTTTCGAATTTTCTGGAGGAGTGCGCACCCCCTGCACCTCCCCAGAATATACGCCCCTGATGTCAGTACATGTGGGTAAGAATTTTTCCGAGAGTTAACACATTTTGTCATTGTCAATGAAGAAGAAAAATATTTTTCGGTGCACCATTGTCATGCATTAAGAAAACAAGTAAATAGCTTTGGTAGTTTTACGTATCTGTCGTCATGTTTCTACAATATCACAAAGGGTAAGCAATGAGACAGTGAGACAGTTACCTGATCAAACTGAGGGTCTTCGCCTCGTTGCAACGACTTGGACAGCGGTTTTTCCTTGGAAAAAATCATAATATTAACAATTGTCACTCATAAATTTCATCTACCAATGATTTGGCAACCTGACAGTTTTGACTTTTCAAGTATAAATAAAACATCAAAGATCAAAAAATCATGATCTTAAGAATATGACAAAAATATTCTCCTTCGTGTCTTCTCTTCAACAAGACAAGGTTTATAAGATTCTTGTAGTATTGCATGGCCAAAATAACAATATCAGTATTCGTTTGAGGGTACACCATGTATATACTTGTTATTGCAAAGCGTCGATTATAACGGACCGAAAGCTTTGCAATAATAAATATATACATGGTGTAGCCTCAAACGAATACTGATATAAGACAAGGTTTCTTCAAGGCAGATTTCGCTTGTCAAAGAAAAATAAATATTGCATCTTTAATAACGTTAGCACCGCACCATTTACGCTGATTTACAACCCAAGTTAGCGCACATAGCCGGGATAGCAAATTCGTCTGGCAAGGCGTTCGTCCATATGGGCCGGGCTGGCCCGGTTGACTGGCTTTTGTGAGGAAATGGTTCTTTTCTTTTAAACTCGCTGTATCATTCTAATTCAGTTACAGAAATCAATCAAAACCTTTTGTTATTCTTTATTCTCACTATTTGACGCTTGAAATCTTAGAAAATAAAATACGGCTTTCAGCCCGGTTAACCCCGACATGCCGAGATCTCGGCTGATTAAACCGGGTCTCACCAAAGGCAGGCTAGCCCGGTTTCCACGTGAATCAAATCTCAAAACGTTACAAAGCGAGATCTCGATGTTGCCGGACTAGCCCGGCTCATATGAACGGGGCTTGTTGGTCTACATTGTTAATGTGTGTCGAGATCACAGGACGCATTGTGTAATATATTAAATTCTGATTTAGGCAAAAAGACGGATATCCATCACCACAGTTGGAAAGAGCGTTTAAAAATTAGGAAAATAGCAAAGTTTCGTCGGGAAATGTTGTAAAACCCGGAAATTATTGCCATGCAAACTGCAAAGTTTGCAAATTTTGTATATTTTTGCACTAGGTGATCGAAATTGATCTCTTTTTTCAACGAAGGTATCGATTTCATTTCGCTTGCGTAATACAAAAATATACAACCTGTGCGAACTTTGCACGGCTTTATTTTTCACTCTTCACAATATTTTTCAACCAAAATTTGCAAGTGTACTAATTTTGTAACACTCTGTTCAGCTGCGTTAATACTATAGTCGAGATCAAAATTTTGTCTATTGCGCAATAGGTGCATTAACACAAGAAATCTTGAATAGAAACACTACAATCAACCGCTAATCTGAATACTTCTCCTAAAAAAATTTCTGAACAAAGTCCTAATCAAGATCAATAGCCCCAATTTACAATTGAACAGATTATCGCACATGTATCTAGCTCTATGCTCATTGCCATGAGACAGGCATGTTAAATATGACATTGTCTAGCTAGGTGTAAAACTGCAGGGCTAAGCTAATCTTTCTACAACATCTTCTATCTCTCTCAAATTAAACTTTTACCACCTACTATTACTCTAAGAAACTTTGTTATTGATTTTTATATCAATTTCATTGAAGTTCTAAAATAGATGGAAGTTGCTTCATTTGTTCAACTATACACCAGAGAGCATATTTCAAAAGGAAATTACAAAATTAAAACATCATCATTATTTTTGTATTGACAGCTCAAATGTCATACATTTGTGATCTGTTGACAACTTAAGCCACCTCAAAATTACACAAAGCTCACAATGAAAAAATGCAAACATAAGCAAGTTTGGTATTAAGAACTAAATGAATAAAATTATCAGCAATATTGTCATGCATTGCAATAAACAAAATAGTCAATCAATGTAAGATGAAATGATCTTTATTACAGACTTCACTCTCTACTATCAAAGAAACACAAGCAGCTCTATTGTCATATTATCTAGTAATGTATGTCTTAAGACATAGAAAAAAGGATTTGAATTCATCAAATCAGTGACATATATAAATGTATGCAAAATATCAAGAATTTCAAAAGTAAAGTGCATATATATTATATATTATTATTCACTATCTATACAATCTCTGTTTTGATTGGCTAGCAACCTGCAAATAATTCCTGGTATTTGCAATTACGATGCCACATCTACAAATAATTCTTCGTAGTGTAATTACGATGTCACATCTCATCACTTCTTTACTCCTCTTAGATTACTATTTAGTTAGTTGATGTGAATAATAAAATGATTATTGAATTCGCTTTTTGCATGATATCAAGAATTATCAAGACCTTGTTTGGCATCATCTCCCTCATGCTATGGCTTTGGCAGATAACACCAACCTCTCTGCCTTGATAATTGTTGATACCATGCATGCTCAACCTCATCCAATAATTATTAAATGTTGCTTATTTGAAAGGTATGTACATTATCTATAACTTGCAAAACATCTAGAGCTGGTATTTGGCAAAGTAAAATGTAGGGAACATAGCGTTTCACCTGAACAACTAGCCAACCTGCCACAAACCAAAATTACTTACTAATGGTTCAGCAAGCACATGTTCAAGCTTCTTATCAGTAAGAATGGTGAATTCATAGAAAAGTGTTCTGAGAACATATTCACCAGGGGTGACATCTGTTAACTCTGTCTGTCTGTCAGCACAAAATAGCCAGGGCAGAACTGCTGCTTCACTAGATGATTTAGCTCCAATACTCTCTACCGTTGCCATTTCAACTGGAGTAGTATCTAAAACACATAAAACACAAGTACATATACACAACAACAGTAACTTTGCAAAGAGAAAGCATTTTCGTTCTACGTTTCGACTTTATTTGGTCATCAGGAATACTGACCATGTCAAAATAAAGTCGTAAAGTAGAATAAAAATGCCTTCTTTAAATACACAAAACATCTGAACGCATTAGATGTAATATTCCATCACACACAAGTTTTAATTGTGGAATTTTGATAGTCCTGAGGACACATAAAATAAGAAATGCGTGAAACTGGACTTGAACTCTATACTTTAAGTATGCTCCAAAACTGAAATCTCTTAACAGTGTAGTGTTGTGCACAGTAGCGTTTTACAACCAATTAACATCAGCACAACACGAAGGAGGCAAAATATGCATAAACGTACGAAACTAATTTTCGTCTTTTGTATAAAATGGCTTACGTAGAATAGCCAATCATTCTGCTCTTGAATTGTACTCTCCTCGACAAAGTCGTACATGATAATCGAACAACATACTTCACTGCAAACAAAAGCATTGAAATACATTGAAATATTGAACACAATAGCTTCTGGACTTTGAATGAGCGACCAAATCGTTCTCGTTGTCTTCAACTTAATGAGCACAGCTGAGTGAAAATTTCGCAAAAATACGTGAAAAATAGAATCATAGAAATATACAATTACATAGACTTACAAGTTCAAAGTTAATTTTTGTTGTTTTTGCACCAGCTGCAACAACAAAAGGTTGTTTAAACTTTTTGTTATCAAACTTCACTCGCAGCAATTTGTAGAAAGTCTAACGGAAGTGTACTTGGTGGCACCACCACCGGAAGTCATTTGATGTCAAAAGGTGTCTTTTCTTCCTATCCTAATTCAGTTATTTCGCAAACTTTTCTATGCAAATTACTTGCAAAACAACGCAATAATTTCTTTCATTTAAATTGGCAAACAATTCCATTTTGAGAAAATTGAGCATTACCAAGGCTATAAATAGATAGAATTGTCAATTGTGCGTAGTACATCGATTCAAATTGTTGATCCTGGTCTTTAATTTGACATGATCAGAGGATTTTCCGCGTACCGTGACTATTTTCTACGATAATGACACCCATAGGGCGCTAATGTCAATGTTGAATGCATAAAATTAAGACAAAATAAAAATAAAATAAAATGATAAACAAACTGATGAGTCGTTCCCAGTCCTTTCCAAGGCGTAATTCAATATGGCGGACAATACAGTGTACAGTTCCTGTACAGTTCAGGCTTCAATCCATGAAATTCCAGACAATTAGGTGGTAGTAATGAAAAGTAGGGTTTTATCGTTGCTAAAGTGTTTCATTGGAGTGTTTGGATTGACTTTTATTGAAAGAATCTTGATATGCAGCGGGAATTGCTTAGAAGCAAATTACCTTCAGGAATACCAAAATCTGAGTGAGTATATTAAAACGAAACAAATAGCAACAGGTGGATTCGTCAGTGGTCATTGCCACAGGTGGGATAAGGTGTAAAAACTATTTACTGCAAAATGTATGGACATAAGTAACTGCATTATACCCTGGTAGAAATCTTACTTAAGATCTTACAAGATCCTGAATTATCTTATAAGATCTTATAAGATCTTACTTAGGA
>JAOBYK010344356.1:0-17446 GCA_025434845.1 Phenganax subtilis | reverse complement strand
TTAGCATTGTTAAGATCTTGATTTAATTTTCTCTTTTTCTCGGCTGTCCTTCTACGATCTCCAATTTCTACATTTTTCTGTTTCGATTTTTGCTGACGTTCCAGTTTTCGTTTTTGCTTAATTTGCCCTACGGTTAAACTTGTATTTTCTGTCTTTTGTTTAGGTTCTAAATTTATAGATTTTAATTCTTTGGCATACTTTTCACGAAGTGTAATTTTTGGTTTTTGAATTTTGTCAATAGTTTTATAGTTTCCAAATTTCTCCATATTCTTTAGATCTTCTGGTGTATAAACTTTTCCTTTATGTTTTATAAATCCTCCAGTAGTTTGAAAATTTTTAATGTCTTTAGATTTTATTTCTTTTTCCTTATTTTCTTCTTGAATTGGAATTTTTTGTTTTGAAATCATTCTTTGAAGTTTTTCCTTATTTTCTGGTTGAGGTTTCTTACTTCTAGCAATTCTTTTTTTCTCCTTAAGTTTATTTTCATATTTTTTCCCTTCATTCAAAAGTTCTTGAATGTCAGGAGGTAAAAAATTATTTTGATTTGAACTTGAATTTTTCATTCTGTTCTTACTTATAGTTTTGTCGTTTTTTTCAAAAAGTTTCAATTTTTGAATCTGTGCAAAATTTAACATTTTATAAATTTCTTATTGTGTGTGATCCTTTTATACCAAAATACAGAAAAATTTTAACCAATCAGAATTTAGAATTTAAGAACAAGTTTGGGCATGTTTTTAGTTTTGTTTGATTAGAAATTTCTAGAAGGAAATTTTGTTTGTTTAGAAATTTCTGGTGCGCATTTGTCACGCATGAGTGATTTTTTGATTGACAGGTTTTATCTAATTTGCATAAAAGGGGGCGTGGCTGAATTGCGCTAGAACCCTTAATTTCACACTACTAATAACTGTTAAGAGGCTTGCTTTTTCATTGTTGGCAGCGGTTAGTTTTGCATTTAATTCTGTCAAAGTACTTTTACGTCCATCTAAATGTGCTTTGAGAGCTCTGTTCTGTTTCTTCAGTAGATTATTTTCCTGCGCGAGTTGGTTACCATTCGTTGCGGTTTTTCGAGTTTCACATATATCTAGGAGTTCACTCAGAACAATAGTCGACTCGGATCTATGCTTTTCAAACTGTTGCGTTGATAAGTCTAGGCGCTTTACAACATCGGTGAGCAAGGACTCCTTTCCACACTTCGCAGGTTCTTCGTTGTCCTCCATAGTATCGCAATTTTTTGTTTCATTGTTAGACAAGTTCGTCACAAAGCTAGCTTGGGAAACTTTGAGCTCGCAAGTGGATAAATTTGGGTTATCTGAACATGGAAAAGGCACATTTGGCGTGAACGTATTAATATGCTCAAGCGAAGGCATATGCCGGGGCGTTATGTCTTTGCCATCGTCAACAGCCACGTCGGATTCGTTGTTCGATGCACTTCGTTCCAAAATCTCCGTATATTTATCAATCATAGGGCCGTCGAACAACACACTTTGGCTTTTGTACCACCGAATGGTAATATCTCTTGTCCTTAACTGCTTGCAACCACAACGAGGGGTTGTCCATTTTCCTTCGATGTTTAGTTGTTCTTTTGCAAATTTTTCAAATGAAGAGAGACCACTTCGCCATTTAAATTTACCCCCGTTCACGACAACCAATGGCTTTGCCTCTGTCGCGTTATTAGGAACCATCTCACTTTGTTGAGAGCAGTGACTGCACCATCAACAAATAAGATGGTTACTTGTTATAGGGGTAAGATTATGTCTGCATGATCAATCAAAGTTTCAAAATTGATAATTCTAAATCTGCACTAATCAATTGAAAGCTCCAACAATGCTACTTTCAAGTGTCATCACATTAACGCATTTATTTTATCATTTCTTCCAGAGACACTTAATTTTAGTCTTATTTATAGTCCTACTAGCTGTGCTATCATATGCAAGACAATTCCACACTAAGACTTTGCATTCAGTTAGCAGTAAAAGTAGAGAGAATTTACGGGGACTGGAACAAAATGGGGCCTTATTGAGTTGGTATTTTAGGCGCCCCCTAAGCCTTCAAAAAGTCCTATGAAATTAATGAAATGTGTGTTTCAAAAATAAATTTGGGTATATCCCAACCGGACATGCCAAAACACGTCTTTAGGTACTAAATTTTGATTGGTTAACAAATTCCTGATTTAGTGTATAAAAGTAACGTGCAGAAGAAAAATTCTAAAACTGAGAAATATGTCACTGGATGCACAGATTTCAAAATTGAAACTTTTTAAAAAAATTATATAAAATAAATAGACTCAGAACAAACAACCCGAGAAAAACTTTTGAAACTTTCTGCATCAGGGGAACTTAAATGCCCAGATGGAAAATTATACTCACAAAGTTATTTAAAGAAAGCTAGTGACAAGACACTTGAAAAATTTTTGAAAATTATAAAAGAGAGCAACTCGTGGAGACCAACAAATGTTGGCTGATACAGTTGTTGGAAAATTCTCACAACTTTTACAACATCTTGAGCTTATTGATGATTCCACAAAACTTGGAAAAGAACTTATTGGCAATAAACCATTTCATCAAGATGGAAAACTAATCCTTGAATATGTAACTCCATATATTCCTCTTATTGGAGTTCCTTTTGGCAGGCTTATTGTTGGAAAACATACTGTAAATAAAATAATAAATTGGGAATCCCCAGATCAGACGTGTCCAAACATGCCAGATGATGTCACAGACGTGCCTAAACATACCTAGTTGAAGCTAAAATAAATGAGTAATAAAGTTACAAATAAGCAAACTAACTATTTAAAAACCGAGATTTTTTCTGAGCTTTCAAGCAAGAGAAAACAATTTAGTCCGCCTGAAATTAATCAAATGAAAGACCCGTTTAATATGATTGTTGTTAGATTTACTTCTTGCGGTAAATTGTACTACCTTTTAAAAAGTTTAGAAAATGAGAGAGAAATCTATAATTCTCAAAAGGAAATAATTTCGATTGATTTTCACTATGGCTTCTCTAATTAACATGGCTTTGCACACCATTTATAAATATATGTTAAATGAACTTACCCTTAGGTACTCGTGAACTTGTTTTCGAGGTGCAAAACAATTGCAAATTTTTGTTATTTGTTAAAATAGTATAACCCAATGCAATATGTACCGTTGTTTCACTTTGTGAAATTTATGAAAAATTCATCTACAATGTCTATTGACTACTGCTGCTTCAAAACACTTCAATCATGGAATTAATATGGAGTTAAGTTTACAATGTGCAATTATAAATTATGTATGAAAACTGCGTTGTTAGCATTGACCAGAGATAGATATAAATAATGCCAGACCACTGGAGGTATTAACTTGTTGGCCTAGAAAGTAAACAAACGTCAATGTTTCAAACAAAGGCATTGTGGCAAGATAAATTAGTCAGAAAGGCTTCGTAAGTATTGGTGCTTTACTCCACCCTTTATATTATGAAAATTCTAGCTTGGACTTGGATGAGTTATAATTGAAATGCCAAGAAATATTTATATTAACGGTATTTGCAAGACCCTGTAACTATGTTATCAGGCTGTAATAATTCATTGCAATTTAAACAATATTACGTATACAAACCATGATATTTGATGATTTGAACCAGGCTGTATAGCTGCAATAGAGAGATTGTTAGCTTGAAAAAGTTCATGTTTAAACCAACACAGAATGAAACAACCATATCATTTGAAAGGGTAAAAATATTACTTTCCAGCAATAAATACATTTACAAATAAATAAATAAATTTATAATATATATGATATATAGAAATATGATGTAAATTACTATCATTTAGAAATGTTTAAGTTCAAATGTCCTTTGTAACATGCAGAAATAGAATAATGATGGCAACTTAAGAATGTTAACAACTGTTATAATTATACTGTAAAGTAACTTTCAACAACAGTTACCAAACCATAAAGTAGTTTAACCATTTATAAGACTGACTCAACTAAGGATGGAAGCCAGTTTACCTGTAATCTTACAAGAGTTAACAGATTTAACTATTTCAGCCATGAGCTCATGGTCACAGTAAAAACATTTGCCAGTGACTGCATCCACAAGAGCAATAAAGTGTATCATCTTCAACCCTTTTGGGAACAATACTTTGTTTTGTGCGATGATATGTGAGAAGCTGTGGCTGTTGTAGTGGAAGCCATATCTTGCTTATATAGTCATGTCTAAAGACCAATGACCAACTATTTCTAATATTACTGTGCTTAGCGTAACTAGCAATATGGACGTGTTTTGGCTCACGCCCTTGCATTGTGTTAATACCTAAGCCAGCTCCATACCTCTCAAACATCCACCTTGCATGCACTGGAACAAACTTCCCAATACTCCACTCACTTGGACTTTGGGCATCACAAAAAAGCACTTTAGCAGTAAAATATTCAGAACAATACTGGGATAGATGCTGAAGATCTTGTTCAGAGAAATGATACATGGAAAAGAGTGAAATACAATCTCTTAATCTAATTGCAATGAAGACAATAATCACTAGTTTGCCTAGTAACTTCAGACAGACTCTGCCACCTCTGACTGCATCAATGAGATACATGAATCCAGCTAATACAAGTTGTGAATCTTTCCCCGTAAACCGGTATGTAAAGGGCTTATTTTTCACTCTCTCATCTATCAACCACTTCACGAATTGCGTTTTTAGTCGTGTTGCTTTAACTTCATGCCTTAGAGCATGCAGGTATCTTTTAACATTGCAATTGGGCAGGTCAGCAACTGAGATAATTTTATTCGAGAGGTTGCTATCAGCTAGGGCGAATAGAAGCATCTGGGAGTGCAACTTTTCGACTGCAATATTTTTCGAATGCAATGGCTCAATTATCTCTTTTTCGCAAAGCACACCTATAGGGGGTTCAAACTCTTGTTTACATTTCATGCTAGCAATATACTGAGTAACTTTGTTCCTATTTGTTGCAGCAGCACATTTGGAACTTTTAGCTAGCTTTGCTTTAAACAAAGCTACCTTTTTGGCATAACTTACTATTTCAGTGTAAGACCTAGGTCTCCAATTACAATTTGTATCTGTTCCAAATTTACCTTTAAGGCAATTAAGATCTGTGTTGCATGCATTTGCAAAACTGGAGAAATAGCATGCACAATTTGAAATCTCACCATTAATAAAGGCAAGAAATTTAATATCCGCGGGAAGTAAATCAATAGTAAATTTAACGGTCACATCACCCATAGCATAGGTACGGTGTTCAATTTCAGCACATTCCTTTGCAGGAAGCTTACAAAACTGGACAACAATCTGGTGAGTTTCTTTACAATTAGCCCCAAATAACAGAACGTTATCATTTGGGCTTGCAACACGAGGACCAACGTTAAGGAAACTGACCAGCCATGACAACGATTCATCCCACTTCCCAAATGGCGCCCCATCACCACCTACAGCAACTCTACAATGGCCATCTTCTTCTCCAAACCATCTTAGCCTATCCTCTGGTTTTCTATAGCAATTGTGTCGAGGTAGAATTTTGCAAGGGAAACAAGTAAGGTTTCAAGATTTCTGTACACTCCATCCACCTTATCATCATCCAAAGCAAGATCACTACAAAGATTGGTTATAGGAAGCAGCTCACCAATATCAATATTACGTACAATATGCATGACATTATTATAAGAGAGAATTTTTGGTATGGGTATTCCACCGCTAAATAATAATCGCTTTTGCTGTAGATAACCCCTCTCTGTTATGCTACCAGTGGAAAAGGTGCTTAAGGCTGACCTGCTTTGCGAATATTTCCTTTTGCTTAAGAGACTTTCAGCATACAGCATGGATAAAGAACGAATAACATTCTCTTGACTGGCTTCAAACTTACTAACATCCGCTTTATGTATTGAAACACTAGCATCCCTTAGTTTTTTAGAACTTTCAAGATATTTAATGCAAGTTTCTACATTAGCATATCTGTCAACAGTGAGAAACAAACCATCAACTGCTGGCTGTCTGTTCTCTTTTGATGCACCATGAATCTCGGAAGCAGCCAATAATGTTTCTTGTATTCTTCTGTACTTACTTCGTAGTGGAATGTTTGTGTTTATAGCTGGTGTAAAGCTAGTCTGTGTTGGTGATTTCTTCCTTTCAAGAGAAGTTTTTTCTGACACTTCAAAAGCAGGTGATGGAGCAATAGCTGCCTTTCTGCTTTCAATTCCACTCTTGATACCTTCTATCTATAACATTCAAAAACTTTATTCACTGTATGTCCAGAATTATTGTACACAATGTAGAAACATCATATTTGCCCTTATTAATTAAAGTTTTTAACCCCCCCCCCCTCACATGATGATAATTAAACACACTAATTTGACAGAATGGTTTGAAGGGGCAAAAACAATAATATAATATGCATACTGATATATATATTCTTCAGATACATAATTAAGCTACTTCATAAACAAGGTTAGTGCTAAATTGTCATAATGCTACTCTGAGTGACCATCGAAAAAATTCCCTCTTAAAACTGACCCAGTTTGATACAGGCAGAGTTGTAAAACACAATTCAACTCCGCCTGAAAGTGAATACATAAACAACTATTAAGCATATCCTAATGCTGTTCTACTTTTATTTTATTCGATTTTAATAAATACCACACAGCTGTCAAGAATTACATTATAATGTAGCAGCATAGAATATATTGTGGTGATATAGTCATTCCCATAACCAGTTATTGGTAGGTAGAATAAGTTCTTAATTGGTCCAATACCCAATGACAAGGACTGGAACATAAAACTTCATGCAAAAACTTCTCCTTTATTAGCTACAACAATATCATTGACTGTATAACTGAAAGTGTCACTGATTGACTTGCAATAGGTTGGAATGAATATACTTTATTACTGATATTACCCCATCTAATTCCATACAATATTACTCATCAGTGAAATAGTACTGCAAGAATTGGGTCGATACAAGCCCTCCACACTCTAGAAATTTAGTTATCCACAGTAATTTGCTATCAAACAAGCTCTACTAACTTGTTAAAGTGGCTGAATAGGAAAATTTGATGAATGATCACCTTTTATAACAAACATATATGTCAACCAGTTTACCTGGCATCCACTTTAATTTTTGTCCAAAAGAAAAACTGACAAGCTTCACTCCGTCTAACAATTGATACAGTACTTACTTTTTCCTTTATCCTGTTATGTTTCTTCCTTAGGGCGTTTAACTCTTTCGACTTTGACAGGTAATCTTCCTTTAAATCACGTCTTGTTTGAGCGAGCTCTCCCAAAGGAAATCGCAGTTTTGCAGATGTCTTGGTTGTTCGACTTGTCGCTCTCCGTTTCTTGCTTCCCATGAACTATAAACAATGCCTATGCTCACAGTATCAAGCTGAAAAAATATGAAAATTTGTTCAAAATTTTCATCGGCTGAACTAAATAACTAAGGCCTTTCAGGCATTCGAAGAGTACCAATGGCAACTATATTGTGGTTGTATGGCTTTATTTTTTCGAAAAAAAAACAACAAAAGATTTGTACAACTTCAAGAAAACTAACCTTATAACCGATCACTGTTCTTGCAACATAATATGTGTACTTTCTTCTTAAGTTTCAACAGAAATAAAAATACCAAATCGCATGATCTTGATGTCAAAATAAAGCTGAGAATGCGAGCTATCTTGTTTCAAAGCAAGAAAACAATAACTCAAGTTACCAGTCCCTCAAATTTGCATACTTCACATCTTATTTTGAAAATTTAGAACTGGGCTGCGCATTTTTTGGCAAATTGGAACCTGGGTCGAACGAACGTTTTATTGGCAAAATTTGCTGCAAAATTTTACCAGCGTGGGAGCAATATGCAGTTTGCAGTGAAGACTTAAATGAAATTCAACATCACTTACAAGAAATTAATGATGATGCGTATGACAGAATAGCACCAGTTACACAAGATGCTGAACGTCAGGATGAAAATGAAGGCAATACAGATACACATCCTGATCTAAATGAAACATATGATGTCTCTCAAGACTTGGGTATTCTTTCAAGGTTGTCAAATAATGAACCTCTCATTTTAAACAAGATGCAAGATCATGAATACCGAGGTTTAGCTCAAATGCTAAACAAGAAACAAAGAGAGTTTTTTTTACCATACCTTACATTTAATAAAGACATCTGACGATCCATTTTACGCTTTTTTAAGTGGAAGTGGAGGTGTTGGTAAATCTCACTTGATCAAGTCAATTTATCAAGCCGCTTTGAAGCACTATAACAAACAAGCCAGTGAAGACGTTCGCCGCGTTCAAGTATTATTACTGGCTCCAACAGGAAAAGCAGCTTATTTAATTAAAGAAAACACAATCCATAGTGCCTTATCAATTCCAGCGAGCCAATCGCTTAAGAACTATAAACCACTAGACTCTGGAAGATTGAACACTTTACGATGCAAGCTGGGTGCATTAAAGCTCATATTACTTGATGAAATATCAATGGTTGGAAACAGTATGTTTACAATACAGTTAAATAACCGTCTAAAAGATTTGAAAGGAAGCAAAGAAGACTGTGGTGGACTTAGCATCATCGCAATCGGTGACTTATTTCAACTAAAACCTGTCATGGATGGTTACATTTTCACTGATGTCCAGTGTTTAAATTATTATACTATTCTTGCTCGAAATTTATGGAAAAAATATTTTACAATGTTTGAACTTGACGAGATCGTGCGACAATGAGAAAGTAAAGTGTTTGCTGAAATCTTAAACAGACTATGAGAAGGTAAACATACAACTAGTGATCTTCAGAAGTTGAAAGAAAGATGTATTCAGAAATCTGATTGTCTCCAAGAAGCTCCACGCTTGTTTATTCGCTTTGGTAGCCAACTATAATGAACAAGTGTATGAATTATTTACTTATAACAAATATACAATTAAAGCTCAAGATAGTGTTATTGGAGCAGCATCAGTTGAACTTAAAGAAAAAATAATCAGGCAATTACCTTATGCTCCGTTCAGAAACTCTAAACAATTAAGTCACAAGCTAAAACTTGCTATTGGACAACATACAGAATTTGCAACAAATGTGCGAACTGATGATGGCCTTACAAATGGGGCGAGTAACATTATAAAGTTGATAAAGCTCACTGATGAAAATAAACCTTCGGGACTTATCTGGGTCCAATTTGATTTTGAAGATGTAGTAGTATGTGTATTTTTTTATTTTCCAGGCACGGTTGCTAAGCCGAAATTAGTATATTTTACTATTATGATAAATTGCTGATTCAGCAAAAAAGAAGTAAAAATCGGGTGTTTTTTCGGGGGGGAGTGTTATGAGTAATTAGATTCAGTTTTTTTTTTAGTTTTGTTTTATGTTTGCATGAAGTATATGGGTTTTTGTTGTGGTGTATTTGTTAATATTTAACTTTGTATGAGATGATGTAATAATGTTTTTGAGAGAGAGAGAGTGGGTATTGTATTATGTGTATTTTATTAAGAGTTTAAGGGATTGGGTAACTAATCAATGATAATACTAATAATAATGAGGTTATATCTATTCCTAGTGAATAGATTTCCTAGGTTTGGCTTAGCTCCGCTCTCCAAAGACGTGGTTGAGCCGAATGAGTAAGATCTTGAATTGCATTGTATTTTACAAGGAGATGATGTTCGGGGATTTCCCTTTTTTCTCAAATTTGATTGGTTGATATGCTTCATGGTGGTATTATATTACCTGCTATTTTTGAGAAGTATTCTACTAGTATATATTATTTGAGTAGTATTTTACTATTACATTGTGTGTGTAGTAGTAAATATCTATTGAAACAATAGTGTGGTGATAAATAATACCTCGGCGACTAAGGAGGACTGGAATCTGTCCTCAGAAGCCAACTGTGGTTTCCCAGCAATGGGATTCGAACCCGCATGCTTTAGAACTACAGTCTAACGCCATTACCATTCGGCCACACTGGGTCTTATTATAAAAAATGATATCTATAGAATAAATAGTGTAGTGATAAAGCGTGTAGCGGTATTTGACGTTAGGGTTTCGTTTGTTGCGGTAGTAGAAAAAATGTGTAAGACGTGTGATGATAAGAGTGAGGATGAAAAGGATTGTAAAAGTGACTATATTAATATTATGGATAAAGCATTATGTATGAATAATGCACCATTTAAATGTGATTGTGTTGTGCACTCGTTTTATGATGAAAACGTATCGAAAATACATGATGAGTTGCAATCATATTATTTGGAGAATGGGTGTTTTTTAATCGGTTATGAAAATATGTTGCGCGGGAATCGCGATATTTTCGGTTATTATACTAGTAAACATATAGAGGAATATGATGAGTGTATAAAAAGATATAGTGAGTTAGCATTTGGGTTATTGGATTGTATAAGAGATGAGGTTAATGACGAAAAGTGTGTAATGCTCTGTAAGCTTGAGAGGTTGTTTGACGCGCACGATAGATTGCTGAAAAAAGGAAAGATATAAAAAAATTATGTGCATATTTTGTTATCTGAGTGAAGACATTTTGCATGCTAACAGTGATTATGTTATATTATTAAACAGAAAAATGTGCTGACCATTATGTGATTGTGTTCCTGTTGCTTTTAAAAATAAAATGGTTTCAGAAAATATGATGAATTATGTACATTTTATTCTGATCATTCTGTGTTGGCGGAATATGAGCGAATGTCGCGTAATGATGATGAGGTTGCACACATTAAAAAAATTATAGAGAATAATGCTGACGTTTCTATAAGAAATAATGAATTGGCATTTGAATTGTCAGATTTGATACTGGCTCAAACGTGTAATAAAAAGTGTTTGCCAAAAATTGAAATTATATCATCATCTACCGAGTGTATGAATACACAATGTCTTGAGAAATCGTTTGACCAACGATATTATATTTATGCTAGTATATTGAAAGGGTGAAAATTTACTAACAATAAAATACATTGCGAAAATAAAATAGCTATTATAAAGAAGGTTATTTTTCTGTGGAATTTTGTTCTATGTGTTTTATAAGCAGTTGTTGTTGCGTTACATTAGACTTTTTATGAATTGAAATTTGATGAAGCGAAAAGGTTAAGAGAAGAAGATGAGTTATCGAGCGCAGTATGAGGAGAATATTGTGGGTTGTATACATCATGTAGGTGATAATTCAGCAAAGAAAAAGTATTATGATCAAATTTGGTTAAATCTTGACATAATCGGACAAGAGATAAATTTGCGTAATTTGAATGCGGTGGTGAAGTGTTTACAGCAATTGTTGGAAGAGAAGAGTGTTTTGTTGCACGAGAAAAGCAACGCATATTGTCAATCTATAAAGAAAGAATTGGAAACGATCATTAGAGAAAAAAAGAGAATCACAGAGGAAAAAGGGAAAGATATATTTCCAAAAACATGAACAATGAGACAATATGGGAGAGACATTGGCGACTCTTCAAGCATTAACCACACGGAAAGGGTCTGGAGGTGTCTGAAGAGGAACATGCTCAATATCGTGAAGAAAGTGAATTAAAAGTGACATTGTATTGGTACACAAACAAATTTAGTCTTTATAATTGGCACCATGCTTGTCAAATTGGTTTTGCCGCATTTTGCACTATATTTTGAATATAATAAAAAATATGTTTCTAAATAACCCATTTGTAACAGTTCACACGGTTCAAGAAGCTGCATTATTGCAACATATATTTTAAGACAATGAAACCATGGGTTCTTTATGATTATGGACCACCTATTGACGACGTTAGTGACATAGCTAGATTGGATTTTTCTGTATATAAATAATTATAATGAATAAAGTAGAATTGAATTGGTGTTTTACAATAAAATCTCGTTATTACGATAGCAGGGATGGTCATGAGTATTATGCATCGCATGATTGTCAACATTCGCAAATAATTTCTTTGCTTCGTTTTCGCGAAATATTGAACGCATATTATAAAAGTGTGAAATATTGGAGATTTCTACCATTCGTCAATACATATATTATAAGCGACGAGCGCATTTATACACACATATATGATTCGGTGGTTGACGAACCTTTAACTTCTAGTGAAGAGTACGGAAAAAAACTTCACAAAAAACACTTCATAACGCAGTTAGAAATCACACTGTTTTTTGGTTAAAAAATGAGCGTCGTATGGTTGCATTGGCATGCAAATAATTCATATAGTTCAAGTTATTATGGTTGTGTCACTTATCACATAATTTCACTTGAAGGTTTTTGTGAAATATTGAGTAAATATTTGGGGTATGAATTTAAATTTATACCTTACGATTCCGTATATATGTACGAAATAATCGAAGAGGATTTAGTTCGGTTTATTTTCGAAGAAGTAGAACGTCAAGATTTTACAAAGTCATACATTATTGAACGAGACAGCAGCAATTGTATCGATTCTGGAGATATAAGCAGATTGGAATTTAGAGTGGCAAATGGTTTCATAAGATTTTGTTGTAAATTTGTATTAGTGCTTTCTTTCTTACTTTTTGCCGGAGCATTTGGATATTACATATATTTTATATCGCAAACTTGTGATATGAAAAGTGGTGAAGCAAATTGTACGTCCTCAGATCATGACCCGCTAGAATATAATGGAGCATCTTTTGCCGGATTACCAAAGAAGGGTTGAATTGTTGCTCACTTTATGCTATTTTTTTGCTGGCTTGCTTCTTTGTTAAAGAATGGTTGACAACGAGTGGAATTTTTGTTTGATATGCGCAGTTCTTTCTCTTTGTTTGCTGGGCTTTACTTTTCTAGTTCTAATGATCTACATTATAATTACGATTAGTATGGGTGTTTTGGAACAACGCGAGATAATTGAACATTTGATAGAGAACTTTTATAACTGTGACTGGTGACAGACTATAATACAATGAATACCGAATGAATAGCAGACAGACAGTGTGATGCTGTTGACAATGCAAGAGCTGTCGTTGACCGGATTTATCATTATTTTGACAATTTTGTTTAATATTTTGATCATGCAGCGTTGTAGGAGCTGTATGAACTTGAACGATTACGAAGTGGAATGTGTTGAATTAAAATGGCGTTTTTTAAATAAGACTGTTGTGTATGAGAAAATAAAGTGTTGTGACTTTATATCAGCAAGCGCAATTAAAAATCCTTTTATTTGTGGTGTTGATAGATAAAAGATTGATTGTGAAAATATGTTATTAACCATATGGTGTGAGGTGGAAAGTAAATTGATAAAAGATGAGTTTAGCAATGAGCGTAATCCAGATATTGGTCATACAGCTGCTAATATCGAATCGTTGAAGTATAGAATTTGGTGATGGCGAGTGGTTTACATGGATGGGTGTGAACTCTACTATCTGCCTATAGAGAATATAGAGCACAATGTCCTTTTACTGATTTTGATGTTGAAAAAGTATGTTGGAACGAATTGCACAAGAATAATATTGATTTCATAATCACCGATTGGAACCGTATGCACCCTAAAACTACAAACAGGTTGGATGAACGCGTTCTCGTTGTACGGTTTGAATACGATTGTTCTGGAACAGTCGGCGTGGTGATTTTCTTGGCTATGGGTAACTATGAAGTTATATTGATTCAAGATGGATTTGATGACGATATCGTTGTGGAAAGAGTTCACTCGTTTTTTCAAGGAACTTTACAAACTAATGATAAACATACAGCATTTCTAATGGAATGTAAACTCAACGTAGTATCATATATTCGTCAACATAGTGTACCTAGACTATGCATAAAGCACAAAATTGTAAAATTACCCGAAAACCTATTTTTTAATATATATAGTCAATAAATGTCATCATAGTTTTTTCTTAGTATAATTTTTATACTACATTTCATTATACTACACTTTATATTATAACGGGGAAAAATACATACAAGAAAATGTGACATGGTGTTGGTTATAAATGCGTGGATGGAAGAGAACAGGTTATAATAAACATTCAGTACAAATCCTTTGAAGAAATGGAACAAAGTAAGGAACAAATGTATATAGAATTAACGTGGTATTTTTCTAATAAAACGTGTTTACTCCAAAAGAAAAAGTATACTGATTTTATATCGATGAGTGGTTTAAAGATGCCTTTAAGTGACCAAATTAATCGCTATATAATAAGACATGAAAATATAATAAAGAAGTTATGGGATACAGTTGGTTATAAATGCCTAGAAGAAAGCGTATTAGTAAACATTCAGAACGAAGCAGAATATATTTCTTATTTGATCTGTAAAATTTCGTGATACAGATGGAGTATTGTTTTAAAAGTTTTAAAACAAATTTGTCAGAAAAGAGAGAAGATATAATTACAAATGTTGAAGTTAAAGTTCCTGTAATGTCAGGAAGATATCCGAATGTAAAGACATGAGTGAATTGGATTTTGATTGGTGAAGACGGTGAAGAAATATACGAGATAACTACTGAAGAGAAAATACCGATTCCGTATTTGTTCAGCAAATCATGGCACGAGATGAGGTATGCAATGGATAGAATGAATGGAAAAGTCTGTACTCGATGTGAAACTTCGTATTTTACTCAATGCAGCATGGAGGCAAAAAACTATTGTCACTGTAAGACATGTATAGAAAAACATGCTGTAGACTGTATATTTCTAGAAGCTCGCAAGCACGAAATGTATTGTAAATGTAACATATGTTCTGATTTTGGTCTTAGATGCACACCGTTTGGATTGAATAAAAAGGGTTTGTTTTTTGGAATATGTGTTCATTTTGTTATGGCTTTGGTTGCGAACGCTGACGTGATGATGAATTTTGCGAATACATTACATGTAGATAAATTAGCGCGTTGTTTAGGAAAAAGCAAAGAATGGATAAGACATCAACCGACTCATGTTGTGCAGAAAATGATTAGAGAATATGACTACAAACAAATGTTATTGAATCGTTGCGTTAAGGTGTTGAAGTTTGCTTATATACAGATGGTGAACGAACGAATGCGTATTGAGGATATCATGAAGGAATATGAGAATTTTTTAAGAAACGCGTTGAAATTTAATGAAATATACTTTAACAAAACATATCAACTGATAAGTGTCGAAGAAGTACTGCCGCATTGTGAACCGCACATGTATAACTATGAATATCATTATAATGGAATGAACATTATTTTACTTAGCCCATATCCTCAACACCACATTTATGCAAAAAAAGATTGTTTTTTAATACTATATCAATTAGGTTACATCTAGACAATGCTATACATACAAGGTTATAACTAAACAGTGCTATATATACATTATTGAGTGAATAGAGAGTGCAAAGCGTTATTTTTACAGAGAAGAGCATAGAATGTTAATGTAGTGCGAAGATCTTTTTCGTAAAAGAAAAAGAATTTTGTTAAACCGTAGTAACATAATTTATACTTTTGAGAACCACCAAAATATTGAGCTGAGTGATTTGCTTCTCTATGTTTGTATAATAGTTCAAATGTTAAATTTCTTACTAAAGTAAGATCGTCAAATGTCTTCTTCTCTGACCATCTTTCATACGAACACTCACTATCTAACCCCAATACATAGAGATAACAATATAACGAATAACAGCTCATTTTTAGAACGTCTAGGTAGGGTAATTCCTTCCTTGTTACCACGTATACATCTTATTTGATTTGGAAAACATCCCAAAAGAAATCACTATCATGTTTTAGATTAAAATCCTTGATAAATTGCTGAACGTTTATGTTTTCACATCTTTGAACCATCAGCCGTTTTTCTGGGAAACAAGGTTCCACGTATAGGTTGCCCAAATCTTCATCAATTGTCTTGACGCAAGCTAATTTACACAAATTTTTTAAAGTTAACATCATTTTGCTTTCTCGTTCGCTTCGTCTATCTCAACAACACCACCGTCGAATAATGAGTCAGGTATTTGATATACTGGGTGTATCGGTTTTCTTTCTGTCTGTGAATGCACGTGTTGTTGATTAGTGTTATGCACGTGTTGCTGATAATCCTTATTCAAGCTGTCATTCAAAACGGTATTGTGCGAACGCACGTGTTGTTGATAATCATTATTCACACTGTCCTCAACGCGTTAATGCTATTATGGTATGACACAAGTTTACGTAAAAGTTCATTCATTGTTTTTACTTTTAAGTTGACCATTAATATCGCATAATTGTCTAATTGTTTTCAACCTGTCATCTAGCGATGTTTCTCTTACTTTTAATAGCCATTCTAGAGCATGATTTCTCCTCTCCAAACTCTCAACTTTTAAACTGCAATCACATGTTACACGAATCATTTTGCACACACATTGTATCCATTAAGGTTTATGGCTGCAGATTATATAGTATTCAACAAATGCTTGAATCAATTAAAGGAAGCTGATCATAATTTGATTAACGATTTATGTTTTGATATATTTAATCGTATTACGCACGTGTTGGATTGTGAATATTATTCAGACGGTATCGACAGGAAATTACGCAAAGCATGTATGAAATTAGTAGTGGAAAAGTGTTGACCTATCAAATATACTATACGAAAAAGTTGCGTGGAAATTCAACTTTAAATTACCAGATAAAAAGACTTCACGGCTTACCGATTGTTAGAAAAGAATTGGATTCTTTTTTTTTTCACGGAGAGAGAAATATTAGATATTTTGATTATTCTTTTTAATCATCCTACAACGTTTGTGGCAT
Source organism: Phenganax subtilis (assembly GCA_025434845.1). Lineage (NCBI taxonomy): Eukaryota > Metazoa > Cnidaria > Anthozoa > Malacalcyonacea > Clavulariidae > Phenganax > Phenganax subtilis. The sequence goes on along the minus strand of JAOBYK010344356.1, from coordinate 801 downwards.
ACAAGGGTGGTACGATTGAAAAAGATTTATTATACAAGATGAATGTGAGAAGCATTAATTTAGAAGTGCTGGGTTGTGCTAAACAAGAAACACTACTGAAAGAGTATAATCTTCGGCAAAAATGTTGTAGCTATCACAATTTTTACCTATCGCATTGCTCAAAATATGAGGTTATTTTATACGGTATATACGTGCATTATGGATGCTACGATATAAATCAAGCATGCATTGCACAAGATTACGCCAATATATGAAGAAATCAAAACCAGTTGTGTGGTTACAGATATTTGAAGAGTTATTGCAAAATTACCCTTATCATCCTATTTTATGGAATTTGTATTATGTGAGTAAAACTTTGCTACCTATGGGTATATATTCTCACTGCTTGTTCTCCCACACAATGCCTTTGACTGAGGGAATTAAGAATGGGGATAAATAATTTTCAGTCAAAAGCGAAATGTGGAGAGGCCGCATATCGTCGCGCCGAGGGGAGGAGGGTGGGCACAAAACTTACCAACAACTTGTCTGCCTTTTCTGTGGTAAAGGGTGCAAAAAGCCTGAAATTTCCCTTTGCATTTTAGATTTATACTATCCAAATATCACGTGGTGTATTGCAAACTGTCTACGTATTTCCTTATACAAAATATCCCTAGTATTCGACATTATGAGGGAAAACTCTCAGTGAGAATATGTATACCGTAGAATCCCGGTTATAAGCCCTGGACTTATACAACTTCGTAAGGGGTTTTGAGAGGGCTTATAACCGGGGGGGCCTATAACCGGGAGGGCTTATAACCGGGA
>JAOBYK010344245.1:0-17451 GCA_025434845.1 Phenganax subtilis | reverse complement strand
AGCAATTTCTTGTAATAGTAAAATATACTAATTTCATGGCTTAGCTACCGCGCCTTGAAAATAAAAATAAAAATATACATAATACTACTATAATCGCAGAAATCAAAATACAGATGAACACAGTTTTGTTACAAGATTATGTCAATATAAACAACTTATTGATGAACCTACAAGAGAATCTAGTAGTTTCAAAACCTTTAGTGACCATTTCTACTCTAATAAAATGGAAAATATTGTATTAGCAAGGGTCTCTAAAATATCCATTAGCGACCACTACTTAGTGTTCGGTATACGAAGGTTTCCGTCAATGAAGGGTGATGAAAATATTACTGAATTTTGAGATTTCAAGAATTTTAGTGAAGAGCATTTTCTTCACGATATAACATCATTTGAAACATTGAATCTGGTAAATTTCTCAAATCCTAACCAAATGTGGTATGTTTGGAGAGATAAATTTACAAAAATTATCGATAAACATGATCCGGTTAAAACCCGAAAAATCGGAAAAAAAACGTACACCATGGATAACAAAGGAAATTCTTTTTGGTAAGAGGCAGAAGAGTTTACTAAAGAAGAAAGCCTGCAAAAGTAAATCTCAAAGCGATTTGCAAATTTTTAAAAATGCAAGGAATGCTCATAATAAGTTCGTTAAAACATCTATTCAGCACCACAATACTGAAGTGATTCATAAAAACCAAGGTAATATAAAGCAGCCCTTGGAGCACTATAAATGAATTAATTCACAAGCAGAAAAAGTCTTCCAATGTGAGTGAGATTTGCAACACCATAGTGTAACAATTAGTACAAATGACATCCCTGATGCTTTCAATAACCATTTTACAGATCTTGGAAATATATTATCCCAAGATATTCCTACAAGTTCTGTTTCACCAGAGAGTTACATAATCGAATCAAAACAAGAATTTATCTTTCGTGAAATAACTGAACAGGAGTTCCTTAAATTGTTGTCAACAATGACACCAAATAAGGCATCTGTTTTAAATAAATTGCCAGTAAAACGTATTAAACTAACTGCACCCTTCATTACAAAATCCCTCACTACAATATTTGATAGGTCTATATCAGGCAGCACATGTCCATGTGACTGGAAAGTTGCTAGAGTCACTTCACTTTACAAAAGCGGGGTCGAATCTAATATGCACAACTATAGACCTATATCTGTCATCTTGACCATTGCCAAAGCAAAGAAAAAACTAGTGCATAGTAAACTCTATTCCTATTTGCAACAGTCAAATATCCTAACTAGATCTCAACATGGCTTTAGACCACTTCACTCAACCGTTACTGCATTGTTAATGATGTCAGACCTATGGTATCGAAACATGGATGAAAGCTTAATCAATGGAATTGTCTTTATAGATTTGAAAAAAGCGTTTGATACTGTTGATCATGACATCTTACATAGAAAATTATTCCTGTATGGAGTTAGGGGTAAAGCTCATGACTGGTTTAAGTCGTATTTATAGAACTGCAGTCAATACTGCCAAGTAAATGGTAAATTGTCGGGATCACGTACAATAAATACCGGCATTCTGCAGGGTTCAATACTTGGATCTTTGCTGTTTCTTATTTATATTAACTATCTTCCTAACAGTTTAAAAAATGCGTCTTGTGATATGTTTCCTGATGACACTCAAATTGGAACAGCAAGTGCAGACATGAAATTGATAACTAAAACTTTACACAGTGACCTAGCAAACGTTTCCGATTGGATGGCAGCGAATAAAATGAGTTTAAATAAGAGCAAAACTGAGTCTATGATAATTGCCTCACATCAAAAAAATTAAAAATTGCAACTCAGATTTACGTATACAAATAGGAAATACGCCAATCAAGCGAGTTGGCACCTCTAAGTCACTGTGTGTGATAATCAGTAAGACTCTGACCTGGCAGTCCTAAGTAGATCATATAACTAAGAAAGTAAACCGGGGTTTTTATGTCTTCAGGCGATTACGAGAGTTTGCGGACTTGAAAACAATTGTGACTGCATATAAAACTCTAATCCAGCCCAAATTTGACTACTGTTCACTAATGTGGGGCTGTCTTGGAGTTAGGTTGCAAAATAAATTGCAGCATCTGCAAAATAGGGCAGTATGCATTATTACAAAGCGTGGTTATGACTACAGGACAGTAGATATACTCAGTGATTTAAAGTTACCTAATCTTAGTGAAAGACGAAATAACCAACTATGTACTATAATGTATCAGATAAACAACAGCATGCTGCCAGAGTATCTGATTGACCTTTTTACTATAGTAAACGTTGTCCATGGCCATTAAACTAGGCAGTCTAACTTGAACTTTATGCCTCCGAAGCCAAATACAAATTTTGGAAAAAAAATCCTTTTCATATAAAGGGGCAGTGGCTTGGAACAAGTCAACTCCTGACCCAAAAAGCTCAAAATCTTTGAAATCATTTAAAAATGGATTATGAGCTTCAATAGATCATATGCATTATTAAATTTGAGCGATTAATGCGCGCTGTGCATTCTGGTCTAAGTAGTCACGGAATAGTCAACATGGCTGCTGTTGAGAGTTTGAAATTGAGTGCGCTGAGATTCTCTTTCAGCTTTCGGAGATTGTCCCAACGACTGAGGACTCTAGTTCTTTTAAGAACTTTTGCACTAGTCCGCAGGAGTGTGAGAGCCCCGAGAGTAGCGGCAAAGTTGCGTTTCCAGCCACAAAAATGACCAAACGAAGTGGAAGTTCTGTTTCTGAAAATTCGATGCCTTTGGATACAGATATAGCAAAGTCTGGTTATAAAGATTGGACAAGATCTTTAACCAAGCTACCACCATTCACCCATACAAAGCTGGAGAACAAAATTGTCAAAAACAACCGTACAATGCCTAGTTGCGCCTAGTGCATTTAGGAATATGAAAAAAGCTTATGGTTTCTGGCGAGAAGGTTAGGCCTACGGGAAGAACATATGATGAAACCAAACGTTAGAGCCGCCCACAAGGAGTTATTTATTGTAAAGGCACGTGCTAGTGCACGGATGAAAAGCATGAGCTATGCTGTATATATTCATTTGGATCAGAAAAGTGGAGAAGTGGAGTATAGTACATGTAACTGTAAAGCAGGTCAAGGTGGTTGCTGGAAACATGTTGCTGCCTTATATTATACCATTTTGGATTATTGAAATTTGAAACTTTCTGTTGTACCTGCCGACTTTACTTTTGCACAGCTGCCTCAGAAATGTAATGTTCCATTTGGATGCGCAAAAACACTAGAGAAGGCTGTAAAGTTTGAAGATCTTTTTTTGAAAAGGCTGATGTTAAAAAACCAAATAAATTTTTGGTGAGAGGCGTGAGAGAGGAATATTGTGCCGCACCACCATATGGACAAGAGAGGACAGAAACTCACGTTAAACTTACGGCTGATGCATTTGAAAGAAATGGTAGAGCATTACTATTTTGTAAAGCTCTCAAGTCCAATTAATATAAGCCGTTAATTTAATCTCTAACTGCACAAAAGACTGAATACACAATTTACTGACAAGATTGAATACAATTTACTGACGAGAAAATATGAGGTAGGAATCGTTATTTACTGCAAAAGGCTAGGTCTACTTTGTCCCCTGCGACTTTAACCTCTCTTGCTGAATCGTATTAGTAGTAAAAACGGCGGGGAATGTTTGAAATAGTTCGTGAGGTGTCAGTATACCTTATAAAATTGGTAAGCCATAAATAATCCTTTTCCGCTGATAATTTCAGCAAGTACAGAATAAAAGTTTCAGGGGAATAAGGGGTGCTTAATAGTCATGCACAATTTGCAGAAACACTGTAAAAACCTTATCAAAAATAACTTTTATTCCATAATTATATACGTGGTCAATTTCATTATCAAAGTTTAAACCTTCTATTGAGCAAATGTTTTACACAAATCCATTGACTAAAACAGTACAATACTTTTCATGAGTTCAAAATCTACTTGAACTAAGAACTTGGTTCCCCTCTGTTTGCTTACAGCAGTTGTGCAAAGGTAATCAATGGTGCAATAATGTTTGTTTTCAGATTCTGCCTCCGAAAACATCTTTAAACCAACTGCCGCACAAACAAAACCGTGGCATTTCAAATGACATACTCCATCTGTTTCATCTTGCGACCAGTCGTCATGAATAGGGTTGTGACAAGCCCGTTTAAATTTTGGCATTTTTAATGAAGAAAACTCGCTGTTTTGAAACTTAGGTAAAGTCACAGAATACTACAAAGGTCAATTCCCGCCGTTTTTACTATTAATACGAATCAGCAAGAAAGGTAAAAGTCGTGGGGGACAAAGTAGACCTAGCCTTTTGCAGTAAATCACGATTCCTACCTCATATTTTCTCGTCAGTAAATCCTGTAAAATATAGCGTTCAAAATCACTTGCGTACACGCTAGCGTATTTTAGTGCACTCTTATTCAAACAACAATATCTTTGGTTCTAGACGGAAATTTAAAAATTGCAGTGGTAGAAATGAAGATTTTTTGTGTTTTACATGAATTTTGACGTTTTAGTCGAAAAACTCGAAAACCCATTGTCAGCTAGGCCTTGAAAGGAATGCATATATTTTAGCCGGTTTTGTTTACATTTTGCAAATTTACGCATTCTTATTGGTCAAGTAGCTAAAATGTCAACAAACGCGCTGATTGGCTTAGAACGAAATCTGCCCTTGTTCATAAGTTTCACACTTTGCTCATACATCGTGACATAATTAATTCATGATATCAGATGAAAAATCAAAGAAAACAAACTTTGAACCGACAGTAGACTGACAAACCGCTTCAGATCTTATGCTTTTAGAGCTATGATTACAAAAAATAAATTTCTTGGCATGTTTAACATTTGTGAGGTAGAGCTCCGCTATGATCTAGTGTTAAATCCTGTCTGATTAAATAAAACGTTTGATACATATAGCCCAAAAAATTTTGCATCTGAAACGGCAGTTACGTGGCTAATGTGGCAGTTGCATTCATATTTTCTCCGATTCATAAACAGATTTATTTCTTTTGGAAACAATATGCCCAATGTCCTCTCGTCAAATATTTGATTAAAACTTGCATTCATATCCCTAGCGGGCAACGTACTGCAATGTTGAATAAGGTAACACCATACTCGTTCTCCTATCGAAGGTAAACGACTTGATTTTATAGGTAAATCAGAATATTTCAACAAAGCATTATGTAATAAATCTCTAAACTCAGTTCTACTACACTGACTCAGTAAAGCTGATAGAAACACGTATCTTAATACCTCCAAAAAGCAATCAACTCCGCATGAATAGATTCCAGGAATGTTAAATACTCAATTCATAAAATGCACACTGCAGATCGTAATGCAATTTACCATTATGGAAGTGTAAGGGATATGGTTTACATATATAAAACGGTTTGTTACTTTCCAAAGTTATACCAGCAATTAAAGACAACAAAATCCTTATATAAATGAAACACATTCACTAGCGTTATTGAGTTCATATAAGCTGTGAGTGAACTATTGGCGTTCTCTAAATGCTATCGGCAAATTAATGCAGACTATAAAATTTGTTCACGTGTATTTGTATTTTCCAGTTATTCGATTTCAGTGTGGCCTGAGTCTTTCATGCCCTTTCAAATGCAGGTTGCTGGACTATAACTATTTCACACCTATGAGAGGATATATAATATTAGCTCAAATATTAGAGGTTATATAACTTTAACTCTAACATAACTTTTACTCTGTACTGTTATCTGGCCTGTTCTAGAAGTTTCTTGAACTGATTCTTTTAATGGAAAGCTGTACTTTCAAACTCATATGTCAGTGCTGACACAGTTTAAGACAATCCACCATAAATAACTGACATAAACATTCGCAATATTGAATTCTTACCTACTATATTTTTATTTATTTTTTCGTATATGCTGTGCTTCGTGTCATTCGAAAAGACTAGATTAGAATATGATATTCCAACCTTGCTCCATATTTATACAAAAACGAGCATTCCCGATATCAGTTGCGGACATTATATATCGCTTAAACATCTGACTTTTTTTTCTAGTAATCGATATAAAAAAAGAATAGCATCATCTTACGCGCGTTAGCTTCTATTATGCTCCCTCGCGTTTTGGCTTTTTGAGGCAAAAACCCTGCCGGGAACCGCCGTAACCTAAGTGTTTTATGATTGGCTAATTTTAAGTCATATCCAGTTAAAAGTTAAATGGATTACGTAAGATTTTCTCTCCAGTAATTAATTTTTCAAAAATACATAAAAGTAATAGACATATAGTTACCTTCCATAGAAAATCATAAATGGTTCTAATATCATGGAAGAGCGGTTGTCAATTTCAGTTTCACCATTTACTATCATTGGCTCGATGTCAACTCTGGTATTTTGTACTGTCTCTGCCTTTCAAAGATGTAGACGTTTCTATTTGAACAAAAGTATATTTATAACTATTATATGACAATATACATGCTGTTTAAGATTATATAAATTGTATAGGCAATTGGTGCACACAGAAATCTCTGCAATGATAGCATATAAGCCATTAGACTGTGTAAATTTTTTTTATCTACATTATTCATATAAGCATTTCCTTTAGTAGTCGTTTGACCTGCTTGATGCTCCAATTCAGTCTCTCATCTTTGTACAATCGCACTATTGGTGCAATAAGAACAGAATTCGATCAATAATTTAATATAACTACACTGGCAGTCAAAAAGAACTGCTCAATCGTTGTTATCACCATATGTTATAAGCCTAACAAAAATTTGCCTATTTCATTTATAGTTTATTTACAGACTATACGCTGTCACCTGTGTTTAGTGCTTCACAGGACCGCCTCTAGCTATTACGATGGCTTTCCACCTGCGTGGTATGCTGTCAATCATGTGTGTTAGCTTGTCTTGGGGCAGGTTTCTTCAAGCAGATCGCACGATTTCCTGCAGTTCATGTACATTTAGTTGATTTTTCCCATTGACGATAGCCTTGACGAGATCCCACAGATTTTCTAAGGAATTGAGGTCCAGGTGAATTAAGTAGCTATTCCATGACTGTAATTCTTTTCTGGGTAAACCACTCTGTCACGACTCTATATGCCATGTGGCATGTGGTATATTGCCTCTAAACCTTTTCAATCACGCAATAACGATAGTCTTCCAACACAATTCACAATCTCATTCTCCTGCTTACATGTAGAACAGAAGTATGGGGTAGGATTGCGGAATAGTTGTCATAACTTTATTTTCCACATAATCTCTAAAATCAAAGATTACAAACCACATATCATGCACTTGCGAGACAAATATTAATTTGAGCAGTTCTTTTTTACTGCCAGTGTAGTACAGCATTTCATGAATTAAACTACTGTAGGTTTATTTACCCTCTTTGATACTACAAGGAGAGGAGATGGATAGCAAAATTACTCTCACTCAAACGCTCGTATCCAGCGTCATTTTCCATATCTCTACATGCCAAAACAAGTTTATACTACAGATATATTCTTTTCTGTTTTTTTTTCCAGCTGTCAGTGCATACGTTCTTTTGTTTTTGGCCTGAATTATCGCCCTTTCTGCCACGAGAACATTCACTTTTGGACGCCATTTTGATAGTTAAAACTTAAAAGATCAAGGTCAGGGGCGCCGGAGCCAGGGGGACAGCGGGGGCAATTGCCCTCGTTGCCCAGGTGGTGTGGGGTCAAAACGGTGGCTGGTTGTTGCCCCTTTCAGACCTTGACGAAACGAGTGTTTGTCCCAGACTGGCAGACAAATGATCCGATATCTCAGATTTAAGTCCCATCACGTAAAACGCGATATACACGTACAGTACATACCCTCTTTGTATTGTCATACTTGTACAATATTGTTTTCATAAATACAATAGCAGTTAAATTCCACGTGAAAGGAGTCTGTCAACTACTCTGCAGAAAGTGGTAGGTTTTTCCCAGGTACTCCGGTTTTCTCCTACAGGAAAAATTGACAAGTTGGGATCGAATAAGCTAACTAGGAAGTAAACATCGATTGTTCTAAAAATAGACAGTGTAAGGTAATATATATTTATATACATAATGTATACGTTGGAAAACCATTGCAAATAGTTACGCAATTAAGCTTAGACGCTGCAAAGTAACTATACATAAGCCATAGGAAGGGCGCACATATTCCAGCAAGGGCGCTGGAAGTCTCAGCAGAAGTCATTAGGCCATCACTAGCGTGGATATTTACCTTTTCGATAAAAAACAGGAATCTATGTCGACTAGTGGAAAAAGGCATGGGTACTAGCGATATTTAAAGCCGAAGATCGGAAAAGATGTGAAAATTATCGCCCAACTTCAATTCTACCAATTCAAAGCCAACTCTTTGCTCTCTAAACATCAATTTGGTTTCTGTTTTAAAACCTTGACGTTAAGTGCGCTTATTCAAATGTGTGAAAAATGGTATGAAAACATAGACAATGGTGACTTGAACGGGGTAGTTTTTTTTTATGTCTGTAAAGCTTTCGATTTAGTTAATCATAATGTCCTATTACACAAAATGAAAGAGCAATTCGGAGTTTCAAATATTAAATTAAAGTGGTTGATTCATATATTTCTGATAGGGAACTAGTGTGTATGGTCAACGGCACGACGTCAACATAAAAAAAGATAATCTGTCGGGTCTCTCAGGGATCCATGTTAGATCTATTGTTGTTTTTGTTGTACATCAATGATCTCCCATATTGTTTTGACCTTACTAGACCGTGCCTTTACGCTGATGATGCGCAGTTGTGTTCATCTGCGAAGGAGCATGCAGAACTCACTTACAACTTAAATGGTGATCAGAACAAAGTTAGCCAACGGCTAATAAGCAACAATTTATACCACCATTCTACCAAAACAAAATTAATGTATGTCGGATCAAAAAAGAATCTTTGTGTGATAAATGATGATAATCCCGTGCCACTAAATAACCGACCGATTACTAGAGTATTTTCAATCTCCTGTTTCGGCGTTATACTTTATGAAACACTAAGCTGAGACGAACATATAGATACAATTTGCAAAAAAGTCGGAGCGGGTATGGGAACGTTGAAGTGCGTCAAACCCTACGTACCTGAAACTATGTTGCAATCAATTGATAACGTTTCGATGCAACTTTAACTTGACCATTGCTCTCCTCTTAGGGACACTTGTAACAGAACATTGAAACACAAGTTGCAAAAATTTCAAAATAGGGCGGCTAGAACAATAGCCTGTGTCCCATATGAAGTCAGGTGTGCTGACGTCCTTCGGAATCTTAACTGGGAAAATTTAGGCTCCAGATGGAATATAACCAAAGCAACATTTTTGTATAAAATTTTGAAGGACTATTGCCCACCCAATTTGAAGAAAATGCTGATCAGGAGGTATCATTTGCAAAATAAATACGACCTTAGAAATTGTCATACTGATTTAGTCCTCCCAAAACCGAGACTTGAATTTCTGAAAAAAGCTTCGGATACACCGGAGCTAAACATTGGAATAATCTCCCACGGGAAGCTGAGGAGGCGCAATCAATCTATTCTTTCAAAAATATTGTGAAACGAAATAATAGGTAGAAAGTAGTGAAAAAAATACGTAGATTATAATGTCCGGCCGTATCGCATCAAGTTAGCCTCTTTTATGCATTGATTTTTTTCTGGAAATAGTTGTATAGTCATACCTTATACCTTAATTATTTGTAAATATGCTTATTATCCTTGTAAATATGGTTATTTTGATTTTTTTGGGTTACTGACACCCCTTCTAGAAACCAGCAACTGTTAACAAGGCTAGCATCATTAGATAAAGTCTTATATACATATATGCATAGCCTTAGCCGTAGCCCAAAAAAATAATGAATTGAACTACCCAAGCTAAAAGAAATGTTTAGGTAATTTTCTTGAAAAAAGACCTAAAAAAGCAAATATAAAAGCTTTCTGACGCAATATCAAAGGTTAGTTGTGCAAGATACTGATAATAAATGTTGTAGAGACAATAAGTAGTTTTGCACTGTCTGGTCCGTATCTAAACATATCAATAAGAAAATCTTTTGTCGGTGTGTGAAATTGGCTGAAAATGTGATTGATATTAACATGTAACTCGTGAAGTTTTATTTTGTCATCTCAGTCTTTTCTACGCAAACTTTCGCATAAAATGAAATGAAGCCGTGGAGCAGGCATTATAGAGTTTTACAGAGTGTATACAAAAAAATGCAATCCTACGTTCTACTGAAAATTTCAAAGAGAGGAGGGATTGGTGAAGACTAATATTTTCACTGTTGGAATACTATCTAATCGGCTTTATAATAATTGCTTTTTCTGTTTAATTTGAACTTGAAATTTGTGAGTAATATTGCTTTGAGTAACTGTAATCGGACGGTTTAAACTTTCACATGGCTTGAATTAGTTAAAAATTTCCGTCAACTTGATTACACTCTGTTGAGTAAATTGTACTTTGTGTGTTTTGTGTTTTATGTTTGTTTGTAAAGTGTGCCAAAGTCTAACGAACATAATCTAAAACTATAAAGTATAGGAAATTAATAGGAAATATTTGGTACATTTAATCATAGGAAATATTGTAGCTGTTTTTGCCAAATTATTATAAACTGTTTTTGCCAATTTTTGTAATTTAGAGTTAAGCCAAAATATTGTGGTTAGAATTAATTGAAGTGACGTCTGGACAGTTAAGTTCCGAACAGGGACTATAAGTAAACGTAAAATTTGTGTAATTAGTTAATCGGTATGTAGAGTTGGGCAAGTTATGCCAAGATTGTAAAAATTAAGAGAGTGACGTAGCGTAGGTGAATGTAAAAAAATATATCATTGAAAATAGGAAGAGCGTGTTTTTGTGTAACCAGCGGTGCAGTTAAATTCGTTGAACGAAGACAGCGAATTCTGCGACACAGTCATTTAACGTAGCCACCACTTCTCAGTACACACATATTTCTTCGAGGTGCCTTTAGTGAGCTGGTCATCTTACAAACGAAGGATTTCCCCGCAAAATATGTTCTTTAAAAGCGTTTGGAACTTAGCATACGATGTACCATTGCACGGGAACTAACAAAGTTTAATTAAAGCATCTAAAAATGACCGTTGCAGTAAATGACTTATTTTGCAGTGCTAAATGGCTTAAAATACACTGTCAACAACACAATGAGGAGAGAAAAGAAGGGGACTGAAACATGAACTTAAAATGAAGACAAGGAATTTTAAATTGTTTCGCTTATATAAAGCTTTAAAGAGGGACTGTTTTTTTGTTCACCCTGTAGTTTCTAAATCTTATATCTATGATACTTTAATGAAGTCAAGTTATGAGCAATTTAAAGTACAATTTTTGTAAAGAACAATTGATTTGACTAAGGTAATAACATCCGTATAAACAAAATTGGGACATGGGACAGGAATTCAACTACTACGATTTTTCTTCCAATGGGATTATTTGCAAAACATCACCAGTCACTCGACTTATGATATCACGGGACGATGAAACTAGAAACCATAAATACATGACTGTGTTGCAATACGGATTAATGATTAGCTAAGTAACTGAATAAAGTTTCAGCTGTTACTCGGTCACGTCGGTAAGGTTTAATGAAAACGTTTTGTCTTTTTTTCCGTTCAAATGACAATACTGGCAAATATGAAATTTTCCTGTCAAAAAGTCGTTTCCATTGCAAAGCAGAATTTGTATTGAATAATAAATTGACTTGGATCTTTCATTACCGCCTATAAAGATAAAAACGTGTACGTGTAGAAAAAGTATATGCCTCCATTTTAATGAAAATTGTTTATCAAGGTAAAGTAATTTGGCATTTTATTTCAATGGCTCTCAAAAACTCCAAAATAAACAAGCTTAATGCCTCTCTGCAGCTGAAAAATTTTTCCCTCACTCTCGTGAAGTACATTTTGTGTCTACTAGACTGCATTGAACCTAGCCAAACGAAGAACTGTGAAATACAGATTCCGTGGAAAGGTAATCTTTTATTATACTTATACATTTTCGTTTAATCAAATAAAGAGTTCTTACGTTGCTCGGCAGTTGGAAAGTAGTGTTAACGTTTTCATTGTTACGACGGCTTTCTATAAAAATATGGAAAAATACTTAGAAGAATTTTCAGCTTTGAAAAATAAGTTGGACATATAGTTTTGTTTTCAAAACGTTTCAACAGTATTGTATTTGGAATTTATTTTGAATAAGGACGAGAAAATAAAAGTTTAGTCAGTTCTTGTGGTCAGTATCTCCGGTTTGATAAACCGATGATTTGACAGCTAACCTAGAATATCATTATTGTAATATTTATTATTTTTCTTGATTAGTTAACCTATGGTTTATTTAATTCTTCGCAGATAAAACAATAAAATGTTATGGTCTAGATAGTGTATCCTCAAACTTCCTGTGAAGGGAAACCCCAGCATCCAAAGAAAATTTAAGATTTTGAGCAGAGTTGTCAAGAAATTTTTCACCTAAGAGAGTTATGCTCCCATAAGAGGACAATTCACATCTTCACAGGAGGATGGCTCTTGTCCTGTCGAATTAGACACTATAGCTTTATTATGCTGGTTAAGAATAATTCGAATATCTTCTTAACTCGTTGTATAGAGTGTTCATCATCATAACATTTAATTATTGCAGTGCACTTGGATCAGAGAAGTCGAGTAATTAAATGGACTAGTAAGTTTGAGCTCACTTCGTTTGCACAAGCTTTGCCAACCTGGCCGAATGAAATAAGCAGGTGTACTGCGCGTTTAGAAAAAAAAATTTTCTCGCAAAAATTAAAATGTCACGGTGTTGGATTTCATCTTTTCTTATTCAACGCTCGCTTTAGCACCTAACGCATAACTTTCAATTTGATGGCTAGAACACAGATGGAAGAATTGAGCAGGAATAAGCCTTTTGTTTAGAATTTGATTAAAACAGAACAGGCCTGAAATTTTAGTGCGGGAAATGTATTTAAGGGTTCAAACACAAAATTTCCTTTAGCTAAATGACGTATTTACAAATGCCCTTCGACACCAACTAGTTCGTTTAACAAGTTAAATAGTAATACCTACCATAAGTCCTTCTTCAATTTACTTCAGGTTAGCAGGTTTCTCTAGCGTCTTCTTTTTTGTGCTTACGTAAACTCTTTCTTCAGCCACCTCACAACTATTATTATGCGTTAGTGGCTTGATTTGTAACAATCAGTAAACTAGATTCCAAAACATGATCTCGAAAACATGAAACATTATGGCATCATATTTCCGCCAAAGGTAAAATGTGTGTGTTTAGCATCACATTCCACGTTTGCCACATTAAAATTCATAATCCTACCACTGACGTTTGTAATTTGAACATGAAAAAATGGTATTTGCAACAATAAACTTTGTACTTGCAATAGTAAACTTTGTATTCTCAACATAAACTTTGTATTCGCAGCATGTTAGTTTGTATTCACAGTATGTTAGTATGTATTCGCAACAAGGCAGTCTTTATTTGCAAAGTTGATATTCGTATTTGCTACTTGAATGAATCGTTATTCCTACTATGCGTGTTCGTGGCTGCATGTCTTTACTGAAAATGCTGATGTAGAATTTTCGCAGATTTCAGGTGCTAAATCTCCTCCAAAATTCAGGCATCGCGAAAAAGCAGGTACGGGATAGCGGATACGGATAACGGACACGGTTGCGTATACCGCTAACGGAGATTCGTCAATAATGATTATGATTTTAAACGAAATACTTGTTATTAATGTACTTTTAGCCGCAAAAGCCGTCGTATTATTTTATGCTTGTTTTTCAAACTATTGATTTCAGCATTTATAAATTTTGTATGTATTTTCGAATTACATATACACGCAAAGATAAAGATAAAGTACTTTTGGTGTTGAGATACAGTTACATCGTGAGCACGAGAGGAATTTAAATCAAACAGAAATTGAGTGAAAGCGATGTCTGGAGAGCGCTAGTGTTTTCACCTAATTCCTTGATATCCCAGATTCATACATGAAGCGCAAAAAAACATAGAGTACAAAGATAAAGTGAAATTAGCCACTTAAAAAACTGCAAAGGCACTGGAAGCAAGTTTTAAAAAGTGGAGAGAGTAGGAAATAAACCTTTCCATTCGAAAATGAAGCTCAAAGTTAGTAGTAAATCAAAGTTTGACCACATTTGAATAGATATTGTGTGAATGGTAAGCTTACAGAATTTGCGGAATTAGTATATATTACTATCGTTTGGGGGACGCGCGTCCCCCACAACAATACAAAATAAGACTAATGTCACAAAGTCTAGAAGCTTGTCATGGATCCAAATGGGGTAAAACTTTGTACCCTAATGAATTTTACGCTGCTTTTCGACTAGAACGCTTTAGTTCGTAATTTTTTTACTTTTTAAAGATTCGCTTCGAGTGCATTAGTAATTTTTGAAGTGGCTAATGGGCCAATTGCGGAGTTGCAAAGCATCACGGTAGTTTAGTTACACAACAGAAATTTCCAAAATGGTGTTTCCTTTTCTCGAGCACGTATGGGGCGCAAGTAAATGGATATTGCTGGAAGAGTTTTTGCTTTCTCGCTTCAATTCAGGTTTTTATTTAATCTTTATAACTTCTTTTATACTCCTACTTCGCCTCGAGTGCCTACGACCAAAATCTTTTGAGTTATTAGACGAAATGTAGACAATTCCATCTGCAAAGAGTGGCTTCGATTTCAGAACGTCACACAAAAACATGGATATTTATCCCGTTTCAGAGGTCGCTAGTTCACCAAATCACTTTTTGCCGGAGATATACACAGTGGCTGATTGTTTGCGTACGAAAATACGGCGATCAAATGCTGTCAAATGGCTTGAAAACCCAAATACTTCTGTAAACACCGGCTGTACTATTCATACTGAAACTGTGAACACTCAAATATACCTGCACAATTTCTGTTTTTTTCAAAGAATTTAAATGTAAATACTTCGACATCACACAAACTAGTATTGAAATCACACGTTATGGAAATATATGGAAAACTTTAAAATTTTTCGACTGGTTTTGTCCAGCTAATCTTTCAGGGGGAAACAAGGAAAAACAATACAGATCACGAGCATAATCAATTGTCACCAGATTTCTTAACTTGACTAATGCAGTAGTAATACCTGCAGTTTCTATATAAGTGAAGTTTACTGCATTTTTTAAATTGATGAGTCTGTATCAAGGTTTTTTCAGAGATACTCGCTCAGTTTGTCATATTTAAAATTTGTAGGAAAACAATGCCAGTGTAGTGAAAGCTATATATTATCTTTCACCAAAACTTATCAACTGGTATCTGTAGCCTTCATTTGCATGCAGCCAAAGATTTTGCACAGATAAATAATAAGTTTCAGTGAACAAGATGCTGTTGGTACCATACTTTTCCTTTAAATCTTAGCTGATTAAATAGGCTTACAAGCAGCACATGGGTTAATGTTGCAACAAGTCAGCCAAAAGCTTATACTGTACTACAATTGAAACCTTGCCCTTGATACCCAAGTGCTATCTATCGAGTGCTATAGTACAGAGCAATAATTCATGATGCTGCACATTTTTGGAAAAGTAAAATTTTATTCTAAAGGATTAACTGAACATACAATAATACTGTTCACAGCACACAGTTTGATAATAATGTCAAGAAATGTTACTATGTTAGCTTGTGGCAGATTATAAAAATCTTGCACACATGAACATGCGAAGCAGCTATCACTACCGGTGGTACCGAATCTTGAAATCATGAAAGCAGACCCCAATATGCCCTTCAGAATTAAATGAATATTTCCTCATTTTAATATTTCTGGCAGGCCCAGGAAAATTACCACCGTAGTAGTCTGAAAAGGGGGGTTCTGGCGCAATTCGGACATGCCCCCCTTTATGCAAATGAGATAAAACCTGTCAATAATTTATACAAAAGAGCTAAAAGTGTCAAAAATGAAGTCTGTGCAGAAACGTAATACTAATTTGTACTAAACATGTTCAAACATGCCTATTCATGCCTAAACGTGTTCTTAGACTCTAAGTTATGATTGGTTAAAATTTACTAGATTTTGTGTATAAAAGTAAGAGACACAGAGAGATTTCTCAAACTTAGAAATATGTTGCAAAGTGGGGTTCTGGCGCAATTCAGACACGCCCCCTTTTATGCTAATGAGCTAAAACCTGTCAATCAAAAATGCACTCATGTGTGACAAATCACAAAAGTAGGAGATGCCAGAGTGATATCTCAAACTTAGATATATGTTGCAAAATGCACAGATTTCTAAATTGAAACTTTTGGAAAAAAACGTCAAAACTATAAGTAAGAAAAGAATGAAAAATTCTAATACAACACTAAATACAAATAATAATTATAATTATAATGTACCACCTGATATTAAAGAACTTTTAGACGAAGGAAAAAAATATGAAAATAATCTTAAACAGAAAAAACGTATTGCACGAAGTAAGAAACCCCAACCAGAAAATAAGGAGATATCAAGAGTAAGCTCAAATATAACAGCCCCAGTTGAAGAGGCAAATAAGGAGAGAGAAATAAAATCTAAGGATATTAAGAATTTCAAGAATATAGGAGGAGTTATAAAGCATGAAGGTGAAGTGTATACACCGGAGGATTTAAGAAATATGGAGAAATTTGGAGACATGAAACCTATTGATAAAATTCAAAATTATAAACCTTCTAAACCAAGACAAACTTTTCGCGAGAAATATATGAAGGAGATAAAACCTGCAGAAGTTGAAGCAAAACAAAAAACCAAGGAAGACATAAGTGAGTCAGTTGGACAAATTATGTATAAACGAAAACTGCAGCGTCAGCAAAAAAAAACAAAACAGAAAAATGTGTAAATTGGGTATAGAGAAGAGCAGCTGAAAAGAGAAAGAAACTTAACCAAGATCTTGACAACGCTAAAAAAGATATAAACATAAAAATCGAGAGGCGGTGGATATTCTAATTAAGACATCAAAAGAGACTGAGAAAAATTTACGTCAAGAGATTAAGGATCAGAGCAATTTATAAAGTGAAACGGCGAAGCAAGTATACTCCTTAAAACGTAAGTCTGATGAGAGAATTTCCAGAACAAAAGAACTGAAGAAATTCAAAGAAGAGACAGAAAAACTCAGGCAAGAGGCAAATATTTGGCAAGAGATTAAGAAAAGTTCTGTGACTGATAGAAAAAATTTAGTTCAAAAAAGAAGAGAGGCTATTTTTGAAACAAAGAAATTTTTGAAAGATCTTGATTATAAAAAACCAGAACAACAAAAAGAGATTTCTAAAGAGTCTACTATTGCCGAACAAGAGCGAGGTTACTATGGTTCAACGTATCGTAAAATATTACCGGGAACAAACATAGATTCTATTAGCCTTTCTCACGCTATGCGACCAGGCCTTATCCGCCATTTTTGGGTGACAAACCGCGCGGGGCCAGAGAATGAAAACAATTTTCAAGAGCGAGTTTTGAAAAATAATATCGAGAGTTTTGGCAAA
>JAOBYK010344244.1:0-40364 GCA_025434845.1 Phenganax subtilis | reverse complement strand
TTCTTATTATATGCATGCTATTTAGTTCTATTTGCTTTTAATGCCCGCAGCAATCCCTACCTTGCAGGTAACCTAGTTCGTATTCCTAACAGGATCTCGGAAACCGACCCACCTGAGCGGGATCATCTTTCAATACGACTTACTAATCCAGTTCATTGAACATTGACCAACACATGCAAGTTGGGTGATCTACATTCATAACGATCACTTTCGTCACATCAGGAAGATAAATAAACACCGAAACTTGTAGTCATTTATTTAGACCACGCCTTGACAGACTGAGCGATGTAAAACTAGACAATAATTCATGAATTTCATCCACCTGAAATATGAAGACTACTGTAGTAGAATTAACATGAAAAACCCATTGAGCAACGAAGCTTATTCAAGGAACGGGGTAGAAATTAAAATAAAGCAAAGAGCATTGACAAGAAATACATTCTGCTATATTGGGTAATTTCCATGTATACCACTGAGTGAACCATTGGACACTTGGAAATTAGTAATCTGCCAAATGGCAATGACAAAAAAAGATTACAGCATGGAAGCCATTAAAATATTAGCAAAATTATGCACACCTGTTTTAAAGATGTAGTTTTCTCAAGTTTTTCACAAAGATCATCCAAGTTTTCTTGTTCATTCATCACATGCCCCACTTTCAACAGATAAATTTGCAACATCCTAATAACTTCCATAACAACATTTCTGAATTCTCTGTGTGTAGAACTAGAGATCTCGTTTTCTTCAATCAGACGTAACCTTGCAAATGCTAGCTGTAGAGGTGACTGACCACACTCATCAAGAGCATTCACATTTGCACCTAAAATCATTTCACATAGTGGACATGGCACAACTTGTTTTGTTGGTGTTGTCAAGTATAAAATTACCATCAAAATAGACAGAGTAAGTTAACAGCAACCAGGTACAATATGATCACACATAATTGCTACTAACTTTGATTATACATGACAATCAGAGCAATAACGGTTGCTCATAATACTGCATTCATTTGTCAACTGCAATGTGAATCTACTGTTACTGTATCTAAAGAATGAATATTCATCACACCCACCATGTTCAACAAGCATCGTTATAACTGCAATATGACTAGCACATGCAGCCAAATGTAAAGGTGTGTTGCCATTTACATCTTTCAAGTTTGGGTTTGCTCCATGATTCAACAACAGTCTAACAATTGCTACGTCTCCTTTTGCTGCAGCAAAGTGTAGTGCAGTACGTCGTTTGGTGTCAGCACAAGACACAGCCACTCCTTCTTCAATCAGTCTTTCTATTTTATCAAAGTTGCCATTGTTTGCAGCTTCTCTGAACCTCTTCTCACCAAGAAAGTTGAGTCCAGCACATGTGCGAAGCACCTGCAAGCATTGTTATTTTAGAACTGAGTCAGTGTTCTCTGACTTACTGTATAAACTATGTGTGTAGCTTTTGAATACTAATTAGTAAAGAAATAAAAGTAAAAATTTAAAAAAGAACCTCCTAACCATAAAATAAGTCGGACAAAACCCTTGGACATGGGGCTATATGCTATATGTAAATATATATAGTCCTCAAACCCTTCACGTACTTGGAACTGTGTTGTTGTCAGGTTTTGTCTCATACCCCATGATGTAAACAGCAGGTAGACTTTTATACTACACCAGGGTTTACCTGTTTGCAAATTCAATCAGAAGACTTACTTTTGAATGTCGTCTTGATGTCATCCGAGATGATCGGATCTTTGTCTTCAGTTCTGTTTGTTCAGTTTCAGTGGGTAAAGTTTGATAACCAAAATCACTGGGAATAACACTCGTCAACTTCAGACCAGCAGGGGCCTCAGGAGACCAATTCAACTCAGGATTTGACTTATTTTCCTCCATGACGTTTTCAGTCATTATGCTAGAAAAATAGTGAAACAACTTGTTGTGGCTTTTAATTTAAAGGACAAACTATATATTTCAATTTTTTAGCAAAGGCTGTAAGAAATAGAATAGAAATTCATGCCATACTGGCTCAATAAATTCAAGAGATTTTGATGAGTACTGTAAACAACTTTTACTTTTTAGAAAAACAGAACTGCTTTAAACGTTATCACACTAGCAAAATACACCCAATCCTGGCTGCAAAATATATCACAGTAATCACACTGATTTGCTGACCAAGATTCTTTACTGCCAGAAATAAACTAAAAGTGCCATCTAGAGCTATTCCAAAACATCTATTCTGTGATTTACAATACGTTTATTTGGTCAAGCAGTGCAGTAAGATGTGATGTATGACAGTTTAAGTAGTATGTCTCACCGTCCGACCCTACCTATACACACGTTTGAGATGACTCTCGTATAAAGAGTACAGGGTCTCCAAGATCTTTAATTTCAATTTCTATGGCATTTCTTCCAATTTACAACAATATCTTTGTATTATATCGACCAGCATGTTTTTTGCTCAATATGATTGCTCCTTTTATATTTCTCCTAACCTTTTTTCTTCGTGTTTCTTGTACAAGTTTTCATTTTCGAGCCAGCAAAACTTGCTAGCAGCAAACAATGCGGGGGGATACGTCATTTAATACGAGCACAAAGGGTTCGATTCTCAGCGTGGAGTTAACTTTCTCAAGTGAAAAGAGTCTGTCAACAAGTCAACTACTCTCACTCTGCCGAAAGTCGTAGGTTTTACCGGGTACTCCGGTTTCCTCCTACAGGGAAAGTTGAGAGGGTGGGCTAGGATAAACAGATTAGGAAGTAAATATGATTGTTGTAAAAATAGACAGTGTAAGGTAATATGTATTCATATACACAAAGTATGAAAACCATTGTAAATAGTGTTTGCAATTCAGCTTATACGTTGCAAAGTAACTATATATAAGCCATAAACATAAACAAAAAGATTGTCGCCCCCACCAAGGCACAAGTGCTACAATTGACCCCTGTTGTTCAAAGCGTAACCCCTGGGGCCGGTTGTTCAAAGCTGGGTTAGCTTAATCCTGGATTAGTGTAATACTTTAACTAAACTTTGAAATTCGTTCAAGTTAAATTTTTCAAAATTATTTTGCTTAAAATGTTTCCCTTAATAGGTAGTTCAATCCCTCAAAGTTTCAAAAATAAATAGTGCTTCAACACGGAGCAATAAAACTGTGGGTTAAATCTAAACCTAGGTTAACTGCTAACCCACCTTTGAACAACCGGCCCCTGGGTTAGAATTTAATCAGCCGTTTGGTTTTTGCATTTCTTCACGTCGTTTTGTTTCAAAACTTTGCAAATAAAGGCTTCTTTTGACATAGATTAGCTTTTTAGAAAAATTTTGTCAAGTTAGTAAACAAGCGGTTGAAAATTTTGCTTCACACTTTTCGTTAACCCAGGGTTAACGCTAGCCCAGCTTTGAACAACCAGCTTAACCCTGGGTTAAAATTGAACAAGCTGTTATATGTGTGTCTGCTTCAATCAAAACTTTAACGATGAAGACTTCTGGCGACCCAAACAAAATTGGCAAAGAAGTACGTCCAAGTTTACGAAAGACGGAAAGAGCAGCTTACTTCAATGTTCACGTTAACTCAGGGCAAGCCAGCCTTCATCAACTGGCGGTTGAAAAGATTTTACAGTTTCATTATCGGGTAGATTATGTAGAAACGCTTGTAGCTCGTTTTGCTACATATGAACTCAATCCACTGACGAGCGATTATCGATAGGCGTTGCAGTTAGCAAAAGTATAAAGTGACGCTAGAATGCAGTTTGGCGGACACCTTAAGCCGCTGACCGTCTAAATAATATATTATATTAGCGAAGCTGGTAGGGGTTGTGGGCTCATCGTTCTTAAAAAAATACATATTTTTTAGTGGTCAGCGGCGTAAGGTGTCCGCTAAACTGCATTAGCCCCGGTTGATGTATCTCAATGGTTGAGAATGATCAAATTCAAGAATTCTGATCAAGTCCAACCAGGTCAGAGCAAAATAATAGCTCTGGATTTAACGAAATTGAAAACTGGGGATTCCATATTTTATGACGGCCACAAAAGAGAATCTATAAAATTTTACTGGTCATTTGCAAATGTTCAGTTAATTGTGCCGTTTTTAAGCGGGTAAATTGTCATTGAATACTAAGCTAATTTATTCTAATTCTGCTACAAAATCATATCTCACTGTAGCCGTCTCTTTGACAACAACGGCCACAAAATTCCTTCATTTTTTCGACGAAGAATACACAACCATCCTGAAAAAAAAGAATGACCTTTTTAATGCAATAATAAAGGTTAATTGAACAGCACAAGTGAAGCTGCAAAATTCACAAATTGTCAACGTTTGAAGTGGAAGCTCTTCGCCAAGAGAAATTTGAGGGCTTTCTTTAAGACGTCAGTACTTCCATCCTGGTATTATCTATAGCGGTTGAAAAAGTGTAAAAATTTTATTCATACAGTACCTTTACTAGACCTGGAAGAGACGACCAAAACTCAATATTAGGAATAACTTCTTTTCCCGTTGCTCCTCTTTTATATTTCATAAACAATATTCCAGCGACAAGATAAACAACAAGAACCACGAAAAAGCTGAGAAAACAATGTTAAAATAACAGTTGAAATTTTAAAGTTGAATGAGTAATAGAGCAAATGAACATACGTATATTGAAAGTATAAACTGATCTTCATTTATCTAAAGGGTCTGATGTTCTGCTAACAACACAGGTAGGTACATAGTTCACTGTAGGTACATTATAGAAGATATCTTGAAGTACAACCTCGTACCCAGACTGCATAATCTTGAGGATGGGGTTGCTAGATGATAATTTAGTTCAATGGTTGCTACAGATGTTCATCACTGAGCTGATGTTCATACTTACATTATAACCATAACACTGCCAGCACTCAGACCACCACCACCCCCACCACCACCTCCTGAGTTTGGCTCAACAGCTTCAGGACAGAGTGTTGGAGACGTAACGGTTAATGTCTACATATTCCAAAAATGTTTCAGTTTAAATAAATTTTGATCATTGCCTCATGCAAAACGCGCAGTATAAATCGTTAACTAGAAAAGTCTCTTGCAGTGAAGAACGAAAAGGCGTCGTGTGTAAGCAGGGGAATATAGCACGTTTTGTGACAGTAATTTTCTTCGAGTTATTCTCACATACTGTTCAGTATGAACAGATAGAACTGCACAGTAAAGAGCAGATAACAAAACACACAACACTCACAATTTTGGTAGTGGTCCCTGCCGTGGCTGTAACTGGAGACTGGGATTCGGTTTCGCCACATTGTAAACGTAAGACTAACTGTCTCCTAGAAAAATAATTTTAGAAATGGATCATGTTCTTGTCATTTCTTTAATCAAGTGTATGTATCATAATTATTCCCTCCATATTTCTATACAGCATTTACAGCCTAAGTTTAAACCAATACATTTTTACTTGTACAGGCTTCGGTGGCAAAGTGGTTAGAGTACTCGCCTTTCACTAAAGTTGGGCAGTACACCGGTATTTCAGTATTTCTAGTTATTCACGGTATTTAGTCGATACCGGTATGGCAGTGTTGGTTTGGACGCTATACCGGTATACCGTTATCGGCGATATTCTGTAAGATATACCGGTGTTAGAATAGCTTTAGCTAAGTTTAGATGAAGGAAACAGTTAAATACGCGACAGCAACTTCGTCATATTTTGCATAGCGTAAGCATTGACGAGATGTTAAAGATAGTACTTGGTTTTTGAAGACTAGTTCATGTTGTGTGATAACAATTGTTGTACAGCTGTGCTCTTGGTCATTTTGCTTATTAAAAACGTAACTTAACACCGGTATCATAAAATTAGTCTATCTTTTTATTCAAACAGCAAAAGTTCACAAACGAAACACAAACAAAATGTATGCAGCCTATAGATTACATCTTGACATATTGCAGCATCGTTAATTGCTAAAACTTGACATAATTTGAATCAGTAAAAGTAAATTTTACGACAGCAGGCGATAGCATGGAAAGGATTGCTAACATGAATTATTTTCTTGCATATGTCTTGAATTTTTGGGTTATTAGGTGTAGACTTCACTTATTGTAGACCATATCTTTTGAAAAATTTTGACAGTATACCGGTATACTGCGACATTTTAAAAATACCGTAACCGGTATTGAAATTTCAATACCGCCCAACCTCTGAGGTCGTGGGTTCAACTCTTAGGAAAAAGCCATCTCATTGTAACTCAAACCCAGTCTTCATGTGAAAGAGTAAAGTCAACTCTCCGCTGAAAGTCATGGGTTTTCTCTAAGTTCTCTGATTTTCTCCCACAAGTTAACCGAGGAGAGCCTTGCATGGGACTTCAGGTCTCGTTTGCACTTCCACGGCTTGGACCACGTCCAATATATTTGATAAAACTAAAAACTAGACTCAAGACTGCAGTTAGATGGCCAAAAGTTTAAATTTGCAAATGGTTACCTCAAAATGTACAAATTTGTATTTTTCTTACATGTCTGACTGATATTTGCAACATGCTTTTAGGAAGACTACGAGATGCATTGAGAGGTGCACAAAAAGTATTATTTTCCACTGGCTGGGTACGAACGAAGTTGAAAATGTTTTCTCGCACACCCTTGTAAGCTTGATAAGGTTAAAGTGTAAAGGCAGTGTGGGTTGCCAAGTATGTGTTTTGTTGTTGCGGCTGATGATGCAGCAGCTCTCAGCTGTGTGTGAGAAACTTGCTTTGTGTGATATGGACTACAACTCACAGGTGTCCTTCATATGATACTACAGAATATGTAACTGTAACAGCAACTGGTGTTATCTCATCAAAAGAATCATATTTTTCAATGCCCAGCTTTGAAATAGGGAAGCTACCATCTTTATCATTGTATTGACACATCTACAACAAAGAAATATTGAAAAGTAGAACACATTTGGTTTAATTAACACACTTTGTGATCTGTTCGCTGCTACTGTGTGACAGGTGTCCAGTACGCTTGCAAACATATTATTCTCATACTCACAGTAACATCTTTACAATCACTATTCTTTGTAAATACATAGCAAGGATCTAAATCATAAGTCCATCGATGAGAAGTTCCGTGAAGACCATTCAAGCTGCATCACGAAAGAAACGTAGAGTAACAAATGAGTGGATTTCAAAACTAGACAATGTCAAAATCTGAATCATGCTTGCAGTTCCAACAATAAGCAAGAAACTTTACCAAGGTAACATTACATCATGACCACAAAAAATTACTTACTAGGCTGAACCTTACCGAGAGATGCCTTTCATTGAAATTTCATAAGTTCTGGAGCCATTTAAAAATTGACATCCACAATCCACCTTCCTACACTCCTGTGCATAAGCTGAGACCATGAATGATGAACACAAGAGGAACAACAGTTCAACTGAAGTTATCAGGACAGTTGCCATTGTAATTCAGGTTGTTCACCTTGTTGAAAACCAATTTGGAAATACAACACCTGTCCAATGTTAAGAAATGATTTTTTACGCTGCAATGCAGGGACCAAAACAACACCAGACTATTGTACCAGAACTAACAAAACCACGTAATATGGTTACTATATTACCTGACAAGAGGAACTCTTGCCTCCTAATAAGTTTACGAAACTAGATGCAATCAAAAGTAAAAAGCAAACAAAGAGTACAAGACTGGAGAATAAAATTTATTCATGAATTTTGATGTATAATATAAAATAATAGGAAGAAGTGTATTGTATTTTTTTGTCTGTAGGTTGTTTTCTAGTTGTATATTTTAAACATTTTATGTATGTATTGGAATGCAGATCAACAGTTGATATATTCATGGCAAAATGCAACATTCTGGGGCATTGTTACTTACTTGATATAAAATGAAAATCCTGCGAAAAATTTTCACTCAAATATGCAAATCGAAAGTAATAAAGTTAGTCACGAGATTTGGGTAATTTGAACGAAAATACATGTCATGTTGAGCTCTATATCAACTGAAATGCGCACAGGTCACTTGGCCACCAGGCGCGCAGGATTTCAGTAGCCTGTGTGCAGTCCCACAGTAAGCCCTAAAAACTTATCTTATTGTTCGAAGAATAGCATATCACATAAATGGATAATCGATGATATAGACTGTTATTGATGATGGTTGTGTTTAGCAAACTTCACAATCGTCTTGCAGAAACTGTTTCAGCAAACAATTATGGACTAGCTGCTGTTGGTGCTGCCTCTGTTGTTTTCTTTATTTGGAATAAGTCCAGATTGGAGAAGAAAGAAAGACGGTTAGTCGGTTAATTACTCATCTGTGCTAAAGATATTTTTAATTTAAACAATATTTTACGATATATAATGTCTTGTAGTACATATAATCCAGACTGCTGACTATGGTAGTGGTGCACCCAATTTGAAACTTTGGAAAAGCTTATTGTCCACTTGATGAATTTCACCACTGTTTGACGTTGCAGCATTACTGACCCACTGCTACTGAGCTGCTGATTTGGCAACTGAAATATACCATTGCCCTAAATATGTGGAAAAATTCTGCGCACCTGCATGGCACATGCAGTTTGATTGCACACCCCCAAGGTGTTGAAATCAGCCATACTCTGCAGTTTGCCATTAAATAAGAAGACAAAGTTTGAAGTAATCTGACTTTGTCGTTCGTTGTGTTTGCAATATCATGGTTTTCTCTGCCATGACGTTGAGTATTCTGCTCCTTTTTGTTTTGAAGTTTGGCAAACTCTGGCTACTGTTATCAAGAAATATCATATCGATTATCTATATTGCACAAAGGAACTACCATTGTTTTTTCCAACACTTCCTTTTGTTGAGTCTTACAGTTCACCAATGTTTTTACTGAGCCACTAACTAAAGTAAAGTAACCACACAGACTTTAATAGCTACAAAATACTGGTTCAGAATCACATCAGTATTTGCAAACAAATCTACGTCTCAAACAATGCCAGGTCTAAATATGAGCCAAAGTCAGCAAACGCACCAGAGTCCATGAATAAGCCGAAGCTGGCAAATGCACTTAAATCCCAAAACAAGCCTGGGTCTGAAAATGAGCCAGAGTGTGCAAGCATACCTGAGCTCACAAATGAGCTCCAGTCAGCAAATAAGTGCTAGTCTGCAAATTAGCCCATGTCCACTAATGAACACAACCACATCTACAAATGCGACAGCAATGATCTCATAATTTTCAGGTTTTATACATATTATTAGGATGTTTGCTTGTAAGCTCCACCATAATCTAACTGTGTCCATCTAATCTGTTGTAGATTGCGTCAAGAAAATGCAAAGGAGCAAAAAGCAGTTTCATTAGAGGCAGAACATGAAGGCAAGGTAGTACACCTAGGATTATATCAACACCTAAATTAATGCCAGATAATTTTATGCATCATAGCCATTGAACCATGTACAATATGAATGAAGGCTTGCTGCTTGTTAAGTTTTTTTTGTAGCCATTTTTTCTTGGTAACCAATGCAGAATAACTTTAGCTACATTTACAATGACTCTTGTTAACATGCATTTTTTATCGCTTCATTTGATTTTAGAAAACCAAAGTCAAAAGTCGAGCTGCAGTTGATAAAAAATTTTTAAGGTAAATTCATAGAATATATAATAGCCTGCATGTGCAGAATCTACATATTGTAGCTTGTTCCATTTCCCCTCATGGTGGAATAAGCGATAATAAATAGATTCTGTATTCACGTTCTAATAAAATAACTGTTTCTATTATTATTAGTTTGATGAACCATCTAGTTTGGGCAGCAATTTAAGAGAAAACCGTAGTCTTTACTTCCTGTACCGCACAATATAACAGCTGTCATTTGAATTTCTTGATGATGGTCCTGCACTGATGCATTGAATATAAAAATTGTAAATTTTTTGTAGAAACTTATTTCAGTTGTTAAAAATTGTTGTTCCTGGATGGCTGACTCCTGAGGTAAGTTTAATATTTAATGATATACAGGCAAGCCTACAGAACAGCGCACATTTGTATCCAAAATATGATGTATTATTTTTATTTTAGACTGGCCTTTTACTTCTAGTTGCTGCTTCTTTGTTAACTCGAACCTATTGTGACTTGTGGATGATTCAGAATACAACAAGAGTTGAAAGGTTTGTCAAGTTTATCATCAAGGTATACATATGTAGTTATATTAGCTACTGTACAAATCTAATTGTTTTTACAGAAAATGGTAATATGTTTATATTTAGGTCAATTATTGGTCGTGACTATGGGGGTTTTAAGAAGAATATCTTGGCTTTCGTCTATCGCATGCCACTTGTAAGTACATTGTATTAAAGACCCTGTTCCATGGCTTTTGATGGTTGAAGAACATCTGCTATACTGTACTGTTTTTCCTTAAGACTTTTTCATATTTTTCAGCTTTCAATTGTTAATAACGTTTTAAAGGTACAATACTTGTTTAACAATAAATTGTACAATATTTTAAATTTCGAGCTGTAATGTAATTGTAGATGCAGCCTTTTTTGATGTGCTTGTAGGCAATCTTCTGCATAATTCCTCTAAATTATAAAATGTGAATGCAAATTATATTTGAGGGTGAGATTTAATACTAAGCAGTTTTCAGTTTTATTCTGTTATGGAACAATGCATTTTTGTTGTTGGTGTTTAGTTTGGTCTGAATGAGTTGGAACTACGCTTTAGAACTCGAATGACAAAACATCTCTTGTCAAAATATTTGAGGTAAACTCTTGGTACACAGCTTTCTCACCTAATCATGGTGGTCTCAATAAGCTGCTTTTCTGTAGCAGTGTTAATTAGTGTTTTAGGGGTGGCAACTGACCATGCAGTGATAATGTGTGTATGCCTTTCTAAAAGAACGTTTTACTAGGGAACTATCACATTCTGGTGTTCACCAAGATATATTTACCTGTTATTTGGAGTTTGATGCTCTATTTATTTTTAATGTTTGTTTCAGTAATTTTGTGTACTACAAGATAAGCAATCTGGATACAAGGATATCCAACCCAGATCAACTGCTCACTCAGGTATGTGACAAAGCATTTTAGTAAAACAAGCGTGTTGGTTACTTAATTATGACGAGAATAACTTTATGCTGGGAAAAGAACAGCAACCTATGATATTTGTTTTACTTGCTTGTGCAAGTTTTTCTGGGAAAGTCTTACTAATATTACATGTGTTGTAAAGTGAGTATTTTGCTTGAACTGCTCAATGTATTGTTATTTTCTAGGATGTAGAAAAATTCTGTAGCGGTTTGGTTGAATTATATTCCAATCTGAGCAAGGTGAGAAGTTGAATACCGTAAGCTGTAATTCGGTACATACATTATTAAACTGTTCATGCAGACTGTTATATTTTTAAATATCTGTACTTGATCATCTGAGGGTTTTATATTTCAGCCTGTTTTGGACATTATTTTGTATGTCTACAGACTAGCTGGAGCAATTGGACCACAGGTAAGTACCGTTCTTTCTTACGTTTTCCGACTTATAGCTTTAAACACTTAATCCATTTTAGTGCGCACTTTCCCCAGACTTTGAGGTTTAAGACTGCACGTAGGCTAGGTGTGTATAAGATTTGTTTTAAAATTCAGATGCACTGAGGTGCATTGTGTCTTAACGAGTTAATTCTTGAAGTATACATGATATTTTAGGGACCTCTGGCAATGCTCTGTTATCTTTCCATATCAGGATTTATTCTAACCAGGTACAGTAAGGTTTGTAGTAGTTTCTTCTCGCCTTGATGAATTTGTTTTTAGGTAATTTACCAAAGACTGCCCCTATCAAGTACTTTTACGCAATTTAAATACATCAAAACGTTTATGATTCATTTACAGGATTCAGTTTCGGTAAATGGAATCCCCGTTCACACGAGACCGATTTTGCGAAGTCAAAACAATGAATTTTACCGTACGCAGCCGTCTTTGCTCTTGAAAGTTATTGGACTTACAGTTTTTATTCAATTCTGTTGTATCACTGTATTTTGGAGCGTTAAACTTGCCTTTTAATGGTTGAATTTGATGCCGTTACTATGTGAATCTATGTGAATCCTGTACCGTGTGAAAGGGGACTACGAAGAGCAGAATAAGAGTTGAAAAACATCTTTTGCAATGATTTATGTATTTCAACCCTATTATCTATATCATCTGACTAAGACCTCAAACTTGAACACGAGATGAATTCCAGTCTGTTTTGTTTTTTCAGACTTCGACGACCAGTCGGACGAATGACCGTTGAGGAACAGCATCTGGAAGGAGAATATAGATACGTTAATTCCAGATTACTCACGAATAGGTATAATTCCTTACACTGGTACTTCATTTTATACAAAAAAGTGAAGATATTAAGTCAACAACCCATTGCTATCTAGCGTTTTAAATCAAAAGTGAAACAGATGTAGCTTTTCGTTTTTTTATATTTAGTGAAGAAATTGCGTTCTATCAAGGGGATGCACGGGAAAAGTTGATAATAAATCATGCCTTTCAAAGACTCGTAAGTTTGGAAATGTTTGTTCACCATAAATTGCAGTGCATACAAGAGTGTTATTATTTCAGGTGGATCATTTGAGAACATTTCTACAATTTCGTGTTACCATGGGTTTCTTCGACAGCATCATTGCGAAATGTAAGTGATGTGTATTGCTCAGAAAAATACTGAGAGGTGTGCTTTAGAAATAATGTAATGATTCATTGTCCCCGTTTATGTGTAAATATAGACCGTTATAAAGGGAGGAAACCTCGGAGAACAATTATCCCAACTTGTAGGAAACTTCTCTCAGCTCTTGTTGTCAATTTCTTAGACATTGGCTTGTGTGTCGGCTTCTCTGTTGTTAGTATTCCTTTCCTAAACTTGGCTAACCCACGATACATCAACAGCACATATAGCGACAGATTGCAGGTAAAACGAGTGTTACCTGCAAAGTGAAATTTCATCGGCAAATTTAACCTTTTCAGTGTCATGTAGTGAACAAAGTATAGTCTTGGGAGTAAGATTGCATATTGCATTCCTTTTTTGTTTCCCAATTGGGTTCTTCTGCTGTGATTCTGTACAATTTGCTTTCTTGTTTACAAAGTATAGTGGTTTGTGAACTATTGTACTAGTGTGTTTATGTTTTTATGAAGGATTACTATGTGAGTGGTCGTATGATGGTCAAGATGGGAGAGGCGGTTGGAAGAGTCGTTCTTGCAGGTCGAGAGCTCTCGAGACTTGCTGGGTACAAAAAACATGAATATTATGTAACAGTTGTATTTGAAGAAATATTCTCGCATCAGCCTAACACTTTTAATGAGCAAACTAGCGGAGGATTTTGTAAAATTCTAATGTGTAGGCTCCAGTGCAAGCGAGGCACTATTCATTCATGATATCAACTCGAAATGTATTGCATGTTTTTTGTTTGTAGGTTTACAGAGCGAGTAAAGGCAATTATTGATGTTTTAAAAGATTTAAACCAAGGTGTTTACAAAAGGACGATGATTTCTTCCATGAAAGAAGGCGATGCCGCTGACCACGGTGAGTGGACGGGGAAAATTTTTGGAACTTATGTAAAACAACCTTTTTACGGATTGAAAACAATAAATCAAAGAATTATAATGAACTCTTAAGTATTGAATAATTTTTCTCAGATACCTCGCTGAAGATCGACACAAATTGTCCGTCAGGCACAGTTGAAGAATGTGATCACGTGATAAGGTTATTCTAAATTAAAGAATATCCTTTAAGGGGCCTGTCTTTTATAGTCTTATAGTCTTCATGATCTTCATTGTCTCATAGTCTTAATTTTCGCAATATATCCTTCATAGTCTGTATAAAACTGTACGTAACTGTAGACTTTCATAAACTGATCATTTCTGATTTAAAGGTTTGAAAATGTTCCACTTGTCACCCCAAATGGAGATGTACTAGTGAGAGAACTGAATTTCCAAGTATGGAATACAGTTTTTTATCTCAACAAATTCATATTTGGTTTAGTAGTAATAACCTTTGCACTCGTACCGTATTTCTAAACTACTCTTCTCTGCTGCTTCATAAATTTGTACGATCATGAAGACTTTTTCGCGCTGACAAAAAATTACCAAAAAGCATTTGTTAATTTCTTCACCAGGTGAAATCTGGTATGAATGTTCTTGTTTGTGGTCCAAACGGCTGCGGAAAAAGCTCGCTGTTCCGAATTTTAGGAGAAGTAATGTTACCAATTTTCATATTGTCATATTAACTGATTACCGTACGCAAGTAACAGTCGCGCCCTGACGAGTAAATCGTTTGCTTTAAGACAGAGTAAAATAGAAAATAGGGAGCACTGCTGCAATATTTTGTTCTTGAAATATTTTTCATTCTTTTTGTTTTTCTGGGCTCGTAGTTGTGGCCTCTTTTTGATGGAAAGTTGGTGAAACCTCACAAGAGTAAACTATTCTATGTCCCCCAGGTAAATGCTGTTAGAGACTCGCTATAGTATTCGAGTATACGAGCATTATTTTTTATTATCAACGCTCTGAAAGGACAACTCTTTCAAATTCACTTTTACAATAGTCTTAGGTTACTATACCTTTTACCGTCTGCATATCTAGTTCCATGCATGAAAGTACAGTATTGCAGTATACCGAAGAGATTTTGAGTGTTTGTCTCACTACTTTCTTGTGTTTGTTATATCTGAATGATAGTCATGGATATTTTGCAGCGACCCTATCTTGCCATAGGGACACTGAGGGATCAAGTGATATATCCCGACTCATCGGAACAGCAACAAGAAAAGGGAATCTCGGATGATCAACTGGAAGAATTCTTAAAACAGGTTCGTTTTTTCAATTACTAAGCAGCCGGTGCTAAAAAAAATACTGCCATCTAGAAGACTTTCAAAACCTCGGAAACTCAAAGGTAAAGTTCTCGTCGAGTGACGATGAAGTGTGACGAGAGCTATCAACGAAAAAGTAGTTTTAGAGGATATTTTTTAAACTTTTGTTGAGCAAAGTGAAGGTTTTATACCTTGGTAAACCATTTTAAGCAAATGACTAAAGTTGTGCGTCTAACAATTATCACCAACTCTCTCTCTCTCTCTCATTCTCGTGTGACCGAGGCTTCACATCGTGCCTGTTTTAGCTAAGAGCTGCATGCTAGCCAAAAGAAATCAATATTGTTTTTTGGTGATATTAGTACTCACATTGGTACACCTATTATCTATAAAGCTCATTTTACTGCTATGTTTTATGAGATACGTATATTGTGAAAGTCTACGGAAATGACAAAGTTTCAAGTATGGATCGATATTAAAGTTCTCTGTCTGGCTTAATTTAGGTTCATCTCGAGTATATTTTAGAAAGAGAAGGTGGTTGGGATGCGGTGCAGGTAAACAACATTGTTTTCACCACTGATGATAAAAAAAGGACGACGAAGCTTGGAAAAAGATTTCAACCATTTTGGACGAAGCCCTTAATTCTGTTTGTCTCTATTACTTGTAAACTGTTTTTCTATTTTCTCTTGATAGGATTGGATGGATGTTTTAAGTGGCGGAGAGAAGCAAAGAATTGCGGTATGTCGGCATGCATGTCATTTTTGAAGAACTCTCCTTTTAATGGCCACACGTACGTATGCAGTAGCAATTGAAGTCACTTTTTTGTTTTATAGATGGCTCGCTTGTTTTATCACCGTCCCCAGTTCGCCATATTAGATGAGTGCACTAGCGCTGTTAGTGTGGATGTTGAAGGATTTATTTACAGCCATTGTCGTGAGGTTCGTATCTGCATCACAGGAGTACACAGCTGTGGGTGTGCGGGCATTGTATTTTTGCATTTACGTCTGTCTACAGGTTATAGCTTGTCCTCTTCTGTGAAAAAGGCCATATATGTATATTAAAACAGCACACTTACAAAATTCAAGTTTGAAACTGTCAATATTGAATTTGTCTTGGTGCAAAATTTAGATCTATAATTGATGTCTTTTATAGGTTGGTATAACATTATTTACTGTCTCGCACAGGAAGTCGCTTTGGAAACATCATGAGGTAAAGGTTTATTACAAGTTTTTATGACAGGGAAGAGGGTGTCTCATGTCATTTAAAAACTGATGACAAATATAGGTCATTCCTAATTCCCAAACTTGTAAATTGCAAGAATGCAAGGCATTTTCAGAATTTTAAAACTTTTTTAAAAATTGCATAACTATTGGACGTATCTTGATTTCTAATCACGTTACGCATTTACCACCCACACAAGAGACTGAGGGCCCAAGAGTAAATTGAATGTGGCATTGAAATCTGGTTCCCATATTTCGTAATTCGTCGATGTGTTTTGATTCGTTATTACTGACCAATAACGCAGAAAATTACTTCCATTATTCAAAGTATATTACTCATCTTCGTTCATAGTCATTATTCGCTAATGAATTATGATGTATAAAAACCAGCTCATTAAACAATGCCGGGGGTGTTTTCTTGCGACACCGGAGGTATATTTATGTAAATAAGATTTAAGCGAATCATGATCTTTAAGAAAAACACATATTTCAAAAGCTGATTAGTTTTTATCTATCTAAGTGTGAAATAATATCTCGTGTAAAACGTTGCGATATATTTGTGGCGCCAGATTATGCAACTGTATATCAATGAAGATATCTAACATCTCCTTACACGCTCTTTAACTGAATTTTTTCGAATTATAATAATTTTAAAATCACTCGTGCTTAATGCAGCTACAGATAATGGTTAAAGTATTCAAAATTTGTGAAAAATTTTGTTTACCAAGTTTCCTTGAGTCTGTTTGTTGTGCCTGGGGTGCTGTTTTTTAAGTAGAATTTTGATTTTAGACTTCAAAATGAGAGCATGAATTTGTGTTCTACTCTTTCTACCGAAATTTGGCCCAGTTCTCCATTGAGTTAATTCGAGTTGATTCAGTTCCCCATCTTGGAAATATTTTTGTATTTTTTCGCCTTTCCTAGTTTGTGCTTTACATGGACGGACGCGGTGCCTACGAGTTTAAAAGGATTGACTCGAGTGTCGAGGAATTTGGTTCTTAAATGATATTAGGAAAGTATAATCAACAGTAATTAAAACTTACGTAATTTTAATTCAATTAGGGTAATGTAGCTAACGGAGACATGTATAATTCAATAGGCACTAGCCTAAATGTGTAAAACAAGTATAGGATTCCTTTGCTAAATGCATGGGACCAGTATCATCAATTGATTGTGGTTACGACGGTAAGTAGCCATGAGCACTGATTATGCATTTGTTCATGAATATGAAGTCATGTGTTGGTAAAACTAATGATGCACTTGAAACATCAAGGCCTCGTTTACACTATACCGTGTTCTCTCGTAACGATATCTTCGTTTACTGTTAAGGAGCAATAATTGCCAGCAAATATTCACTAGGCTGACAGATTGTGTATATTTCTTTGCGCCATTACCATTAAAAATTCTTGTAGAGCATTGATAGTTGCAAAATTAGAGCCGCTCCGATAGCAATCCGGTATCGTGTAAACGGGGCCTAAGCTGATGCGCGACACAAAAGAAATCACTAATGAATTCCTGTGTAAACTGGAATGTACAAAGTACAGTTTACTTGTGCAAGGAAGTCGACACTTTCGCAGTTGAATAGCCTCTTCTTGAAAAGTGAAGGACTCCTTGCCTTAACGCTCTGCTTGCGGCCATGCAACGATCAACGCCAACCGTTCAAATGCTTGAGATTTTTGGGACAGGCGATTTTGCTCCCTGGAATTGTTAAGCAATGCAGCAGGCGAAATTTTTTATCAACGGGCTAAACGTGGAATTTTGAAGAGTATGATGGCTGCTGGTCTCTAACAGCAACGATGTGTCGCATGAGGATTTTCTGATTTTGCCATTGCTATGTGAAATTCAGCGCTCTGCTCTAATTCACTGACAGTGGCAGGTACTGCCTGCTAGTAGACTCTTCTTGGTCGATGTTCGTGTGTCAGGAAAACTACTACTTTTCAAAGAAGTTCAACCTGTGCTCTACTCGCTATGAATTACAGAAATTATCAAAATGAAACACGAAAAGTTCTCATTTTATTACCAGTGCTGCATATATTTTGTACAATATGAGAACTTCATATAACTGAAGCAGAACAATGAAATAAATACAGAATATTATATACGTATGAAACTACACTACATACTTGCGGTATACGTTGCAGAATGACAACTACTTTGCATGGTGTCTACGTGTGGGTTTGGACAATATCTTGAGTCTATGTTCACGAGTTTTTCAAGCACCAAAGTAAGACAAATGAACAATAAGTGAATGGAAGAAGGTTAAACAATTTTTGGGAACGAACTACTTGTTTGTGAACATTCACACTTCTCCAAGATTGATCCACACCCACGCTTAGTCATCATAGATTTTAGACTTTGTTTAAAATTTAACCTTTGTTTTCCAGATTTAGTTTTGCATTAGTCACGAGGCGACCACTTGTTTATTTTACAGGAAAACAAAGGAAATCTTAAAAAAAAGTTTTGACCCCAAAACGGAAACATTAGTGAAGTGAATTGATGTTTAGCCATTTTTAAGTGCGGTTAAATACCATGAATTAGATGTGTGCTTTCTTGATGTAAACAATGCGATCACTTTGATCTTTCATCCATGCTTAACTTTTATATAATCTACTATTCATTTTTTTGAAAAATAAATATCCGTATACTTATTGTATGCATGTATATATTAACCAAACTTTTCTTGATATAAATATGTGTGGATCACTACTCATCTGTATGTACAAGGATAATATTCAGGCTAAAACGAAGTCCTGCTTTAGCAATCCAGGTATGGAAATCTGTGAGGGACGTCATGTCTAAGAATTGTCTACATTCCTACTTCAACGAGTTTTTTTGCATGGCATGCAGACAGATTATATACTTGTAATAACAAAGTGGCAAATTTCGGAGCAGCTTCAATCTTCTAGACTGGGATTTTTTACACGAACTCATCTTCCAAATCCACGATTTCCATGTCACTACAGCGAGGAATTGTTTCCTTAGCTGGTGTTTGTGGAAGTTGTCTTTCTTGACGAGGCATTGTAACATTGCTAGGTGTTTGCTCCTTTTCTGTTTGCTCCTTTCCTGCTAGTATGGCTTTCCTGCCTGATGCTACTTTTGTTCCTCGTCGTGGTGCTACTATTGCTCTACTTGGTGCTGGTGGTTGCTTTCGTTCAACGGGCATTTTAACTGTGACTGTTGCAGTTGCAGTCACCTCTGCAATGCCATGAGAACTACGTTCATGTGAATTATTCCGTTCATATGAAACTGGCTTCACACTTCTGGTCAAGGAAGGAAGAGTTTTCCCGCCATATACGTGTCTCGGTGAAATGTTTTTCTTTGGTTTCTTGTAGTTCTCTACAGTTTGCAGTTGAACGTCTTCAGTGTTTATGGTGTCCTCGTGATGGGACTGACGAGTGAGGTTTGACACAGAACTGAACGTGTTGCGATCAAATTCTGTCAGACCAAACCATGATCTCGTACTTGAACTATGGTTCGTGTTTTGAAGTGGAACAACCTGCACAAAAAACATTCATCGTGAACATGTTACCACTCCGACTAGAAAGGTCACTACTGACTGAGAGCCTGCTTGCAGGCTAGCTTGTTCGTAATCTTGTTAACTGCCGGACGTTAGTTCAAGAAGTTTCATACCTCTGGATTTGGTCCAATGAGTGACAGAATGACAGGCAGAAGAACAACACCGTTGAGAAAACCAAGCACAATCAAGGCTGCCAAAACGTGGAAAAAATATCTGAAATGTAAACATGAATTTAGATAGTCTATATGCGATGTTTTTCTGTTCAATTATCTTTCACATAGTTTCTTTGAGATATCTGAATTGAATGCTTGATTGGTACGTAGTTTGACTGATTTTTTACTAATTGCATGTCTGCATTGGTAGAAAGGGTTTAGCTGCAACTCACTTGACGACAAAATCAAACTCTGATCCAGCGAGCATGACGACGCCCAATATAGTAGAC
The DNA here is from genome assembly GCA_025434845.1 of Phenganax subtilis. NCBI lineage: Eukaryota > Metazoa > Cnidaria > Anthozoa > Malacalcyonacea > Clavulariidae > Phenganax > Phenganax subtilis. The sequence continues at coordinate 20,480 of JAOBYK010344244.1, read as the reverse complement.
ACGGCTCCATCAACGACAGGAGAAAGTACTGTTTCCAGCGCTTGTTGTATCCTCTCATTCCTTGTTCCAACTGACGCAACAAAGACCTGAAAAAAGGATTCATACATTACAGAAAACCTACGAGAAAATTGGGATAACCGTTATAAAAACACGCATTTTTTGAGCAGTCGACCAATCAGCGCCCCCGTTTCTGAATACGTAAACGAACATGCTTCTGAATAGAACTATTTCGTGTTTTAGCGTTTCACATATTTAATAGTTCAGTGCGCAATATTTGAGGTTAGCTTTGTGCCATTAGGCACTTTGAGATTGACGTTCACGGCGAACTGCTAACGGCAAACTTTATATCACATTAAGATTGTAATATCAACAGTTTTGTATAGCGAAGTTGCGAAATCAAGTTTCAGTTCATGATATAGGTTCGCGTAACATCGAACAACTGACATAGTTGACTTTAAAATGCGACTTAATAAACTTTGCCCTTTGCAGTCAGCGGTTCGCCGTAAACGTCAATCTAAAACTCTCTATTATTCTAGCAAATACTTCAAAAGAAACGTAAACACTGTGCAAAGAGCTACCCCAGCGAGTCAGTTCGTCTTGAAAGCCCATATTTAGAAATGTTGTCGCGCAAAGAAAACTTCGTGTTGATGCGGTTACTTTGCTGCGTGAGGTCAGGGCTAACAACAGGACACGACTTAAGATTGGCTTACTCTGCAGGTTAGAACACAAACGATAAAAAAAAAACAGAGAGAAATACAGAGAACGACCTTCATCAATGGACAACGTCGCAAAATACGCTAATGAAGAGACGCACGTGAGAAAACGACAAGATGTTTACGCAACATGAGTCAGATTTATATTGTGGTTTGTAACATACGGATTTTCCATTAAAAACGAAGTCTTAATCTCTTCGTGGGATATTTTCTGTAGAGAAAACAACATGATCATGTTTTCACATTATATCTCGTTTTGAGTCTCGCGTGAAGAAAACGTGTGATGTGGACACACAGGCTAAGCTAAGCGTAAGACAACTGTAGAGTTCAAACGCATACAAAATGCGGCAATATATAATACCCCAATTTCATCAAATATCTCGGGTTACATCATCGCAGAGGGTCTGATAGGATTACAAGTGCGAGAATTGGATTATATATCAAACTAAGAATAGAAACAGTCTTGTTTTTGGCGGGAAAACATATTCCTGCAAAATTGCCAGGAAATTTTTCCGGGTATAAAGTTTTCGGTATAGATAGTAAAAACGTATCTAGCCCTTGAGTCTGCAAGCAGGGGTACATACAGCAAATTCACAAAAAATCAGAACGATTTCATCAAATTCCTTTCAGAAAGTAGTTACAACGTTATTACATTTGAATGAAACGTTGTAATACATGCAATTTAGTAACCAGCATCAGTGTTGTTATCCTAATCATGTAGCAATAAGATTAGAGATATGTTATGTTTGTATGTTTTACCGACAACGCTTGAGGTTCAACTGCATTAGCTAAACGATAATTTTTCCTCAAAATTCGATTAAATTTTTACGGATTGACAGCAGGCGAATATTTTCCCAGCTCAATAAAGTGGCTTAATAGTATTTAATTAAGATGACGCAGCAGGCAAGGAGAGTATAATAGCTTACCATGCAAAGATGAACTGTGAATTCTACCCCAACACCAACTGAAAAGATCAGAGTGACTGCTGGAATGGCACTGAGTTTGATGCCGGCTAGCCCCAGGAAACCAAATAACTCGACAGCAGTCATTGCTAGAATAACAACCTAGAAGATGATGTGAAGACATTAGAATTTCATTTACAATCACCAGTACGCAATTGACGTCATTAAATTAGAGGAAAAAAGACTTTCTTCTGCTAATATCGCGTCTTCCAAAACCAACAATCCTACTCGAGAATGACTTATGCGTGGATATTTTTACTCAAAACTCAGGAAAATCACGGATTGCTTCTTTACGTAGAATATAAACACGCACTAGCTGGCCACTCATCAAATGTATGAACGAAAGCGTTGTTTTTCTTGCATGATTTCTCGCTGAGTTATGACTTATTATCACACCATGATCAAGCGTTTATATATGCGTTGGTATATTTCATTTAATTTCTGCCCCACCGCTTTGGTCCCAGCGGTGTTTCTCAAAACGTGCGACTTTGAATAACGCCTAACAGAAATAAAGCAATTGTTTTCACGTAAATCTTTCCTAGTGCAAAGCAAGCCTGCGAATGAAAGGTTATCAAGGGCTTATACAAATGTTTAATCCATCTTTAATTTCATCTATGAAACAGTTTATTGTAATCTTCATATCATACAGCACTCTTTGTGACGTCATTACGGCTGCTAATCCCGGATGCATCGACCTTTCTACACAGCCAGACAGAATTACACTTTTTTGTTGGCAGCATTTAACACTGAAGACGCTGAGCAGTCTAGTTTGAAATAAGATAATATTCTAAAAGTAAAAATGTAAAATAAGAAAAACTTACGACAATTGTTCCTGCCCAAATGTTGACAAGTATCGTAGAAATGATGAGAAAACTTGCAACAAGTACGATGACAACGGTAATTAAAAGTTGTCTTCGAAGCCAGATATATTGTTCCCAGAACGTAAAGGGAATACCACGTGGATAGCTTGGTAATCCTTCATCACTGAACTTCTCGCATATCTCACGCACTTGTTTGATTACTTTTATATAATCTGCTGTATCTTTGAGACCACTCACATAAAACGGAATTCGAGCGTACTTGATTTTTTCAGCTGCACGGACTAACAAACGGAAGGAAAGATTTTGATGCTTCAGAAGTTTCTGCGAGCGATATTGGCAAGCAGAGTTAGTAATGCTACGTCATATTGTTGCAGGACGTGCTCGAGTGGATAAACCTATCATTTTGCCTTCACAGGCTAGAGACATTCTAGTTTCATGGAAGGAACGTGCATATCTTTTACTTCTTGTATCTTTTCAACCTTTTATTAGCTACTCAATTAGTGCTGGAGATATGCCGCTGCACTTACCTCGTTTTTTCGCATCTTCGTTCGTCCAATCATTTGGAGTTGGTTTGATTTTAACCTAAAAGAAACAAAGATTTAAAAGCTTATATAATACTGATCCTATCTTTTCTACTTTGCTTTTCTTTGCTGCAAGTGATTACTCATGCAGTTCTCTTGTTCAATCATAAGACCGTTGATAGAATATTTACCCGTGAGCTTTCGTAACCCATCGGATCATGTCGATACCAGGCTTTGAGGAAACTGTAAAATCCTCGTCGATGAATTATACCATTCTCCACCAACCTCTGTGTTTGTAGCTGAATATTGAAATAAAATTAGGATTTATGTCAAGCCCTACGAGTGCAGGGTGATGAAAGTAAGTAGAAATCAAGCATCAATATTATTTCACTAGGGTGTGCTATCAGTGAAGTGCATGATCTCGTACCTGCGTAGTTTCGTTTGGTTTCCCTGTGCCCAAAAGAAGATTACGCGCTAGCTTGCCTTCTGTAGAAGCGTTTTGTCTCATTCCTGTAAACGTAATGGAGCCTTTCTTCCAGTCATCATCAAATGCTTGCTGCAATGCTACATTCAAATATCACACAAGAAAAGTTAGAGAAAAGCTAGAAAATGCTTTGTGTAACTTGCTCACATCAGAAACTGTTTGCTAATTTTTCGATTGCCGAAAACTCGGATGAACAACGACTTTGCTTTTTCTTAAATGACTATATAATATATAATTTCAGCAACAGCGTAATCACCAACCTTCGAGCCATTCCCTGAAATAATGAAGCCAGAATTTGGGAAGTCTTCCGTCTTTTTCTTTCACTATATATTTAATCTAAATGAGGAGAGGGCACATTAATTCTACAAACTTCGAATATATCGTACAGTAGAAGACGAAATCTCATCGCATTTTTTTTCTGGGAGTCTAACATATGAAACAAACTCAGTTCAATATTTTCAAACCTCGTGCGCCTTGTTATCTCAAGGGAAGTGCAGGGAAGCCAAAATGTTATTATTACCTTTGCGAAAGCCTGGTGAAACCGATAAAGTTCGTCTTGTTTGTTAGCGTAATCAAAATCACTTTTTGTTATGATAAAAATATCGTAAAACGAGAAATATGCGTTTCTTGCTTCCAGAAACTCAGCAAGTTTCGTTCCTTTCGGGACAACATCGGTGACATCAACTCCATCCTTTACTTGAATACAACCATATATGGATACAGAGAATATGAGGGCGAAAATGAACAGGACAGCGATCTAAAGATGGAAATAAGAAATGTTTAAGTTGTGCAATATCTTTCCTTAGTTTCGTTTTAAGTTCATTCAGATTATTTTTAGAAAACACAAAAGAATAACTGAATAAATAAAGGCATCTTCTCCCAAATGTATTTCACGATTTATAATTATATCTGGCTAGGGGACAAATTCAAAGTAAGACGTGATCATTGCTCACCTTTGCAGATGTTTTTTGCAGTAAAGGTGTGTAATAGGTCTTTGTGAGATGTCCCAAACTAAGCCGAGTTATACTTTTCACAAGTTTGGAATTCATCGTTTTCTCCCAGGCCATACTGCGCTGTCGTGGTCGCCGCACATGGTTTGGTCTTAGAATGACCTCAGCGTTAGATGAACAAGATGATTCACCCTGAGCAGAGCCGACTGCAGCGTTAGCAGAGACATTCATACCAGTCTTTGCTGTTTTACGATCCAGTGCTATGTTCACTGAACTCTGCGCATTCTTTGTGTTTTCGTTTTCCTCGTTAATATTATTGATTGGTGTACTTGTACATCCGTGGTTGATTCTTGGAGACACCGTATTTTTTCTGCTGTTTCCGCGGCTGCTTGCACTGCTTGAAGCAGTAATGTCCATCCTACCACCTCCTAAACTAGCATTCACACTCGCATTTTGCGATGAAGCTCCGTCGATATTCTGGCCACTTGAGGAAACAGATACGACAAAATTACCCATTCCGGGTAAAGACATAATATCTCCACCGAACATACTGCTACAAATTGAATCATTGATGTTGCAATTAGCTGAAGCTTTGAGAGCCACTCCTGGCAAAGTAAACGCATCTGATTGCCCAACAGAAACATTTGCGCATGATGAAATTTGATGAAGTGTGGAGTCTTCATCTGATGAGGTCTGGTTGAAAGTCGCCATGGAGTCTGAAGTCCTGGGTCTTAGGCTACTCGCACTTGTGACGCTGTTGTCTCTATAATAATCACAGAGCAATCAGTAAACTGTCTTTTTCTGCACAAATACGTAATGGAAAATGATCGCAATCGGTTGTGACCATCATCGCAAAACCTACCTTTGCACGCAGCAAAATATATCGTAACGTTGGTCAGTTCGTCTTTTCACATCGATGCCAATCATAGCAGGATAGATAAAAACGATGGAGAAGAAGTTGAATAAGATTATAACGCCAGCCTGTGAAAAAATATTGATTATTGCATTAATGATCCATTGACACAAGAGAATGTGCTTCAGAAGATTTTCTCTAGTGATAAATAGAATTTATCTAGCATTATTAAAACTACTGTGCGGTATAAGAGTTTAAAGACAGCTCTTTATTGTTCTTCCTGGGGGTTAAGTTGTGGTTAAGACAAGTCTAAGAGAGATATATTTCTTTCGTCGTTCGTGAAGTATTACATGACGTACCTTCAAACACAATGCTCGCAATGCAGGTACAGGAATAATAGCCGCTAAGAAGAACGCAATCGCGTTGGTCAAACTTGTCAACATTATGCTGACTCCTGTAGTGCTCAAGCAGTAACCTGCGTGTTCCTGAAATAAATGAATTTTTAACATGCTTTATTAACTCTGTTTGGAATTATTTGTGTCTAAAAACACTTTACTCCATTTTTCTTATTTCCGTAATATAATTGTTTAATGAATTTCTCATTCACTTTTTTCGGTACGTACTTTCGATCTGAGATTTTTGCTGTTGAGATCTCGGTATGTGTGTGACAACAAGAACATGTCATCTACTCCCAAACCCAGAGCAAGAAATGGTAGAACCTAAGAATGAAATATTTCAGATGTCCCGGTCATTATTTTACACTTAGTATCAATAATTTGCTTGGAAAACAAGTTTCTTTTTACTGTACCTGCGTTGATGCGGCATTAAATTTGATGCCACAAAATGAGCATAATCCCAGCCCAGCTGCCACAGATAGAGAAACGAGAAGAACTCCGAGAATACCCATGCAACCTTGTGATTGCACGACACTGTTCCAACGTATCATTGTAAAACACGCATACACAATCTGTGAAAACATTTAAAATCAAACATACTTTAAAAACAACCTTCTACCAAAATGTCTTTATACATATCCTTTTCCATATTTTATTTGCCATTTATACTGTGGAATGTATTCCACATAATGTTGAAGAATTCGTGCAGTATTTGGAGACCAGCCTACCATTAGAACATATCCTCCAATAATTAACGCTTGATTTGGTTCAGAAAAATCTCGTAGTAAATCATTGAAAGATGTTGTTGAGAAAGCCATCACATTTTGTTTAATATTTACTGGCTTAGATAAGTCATTCACCACCTGCAATGAGTGCAAAGTAGAAAAAAGACGTAGTGAGTAAAGGTAAAAAAATTGATTGCAATTCATTTCAAACCCTGCATGACTGCAATATTACATTGATGGTGAACACATATCACTTGATCGTTTCTAAAGAAAGTATTATTTTACCTGGACGAATTTTCTTTGCCATGTATTTAGGATTATCTTTGCTTTCTCAACACTCCAACCAGCTCCAAGATGTTGGACCTTGTTTTCAAGAAATCCGTTTGATTCCATCCAATATTGGTATATTTCCTCTTCACTCATCAAGTTGATCACGCTCTGCAACGCTTCCGCACTACGAAATAAAAGTAAGGAGGATTATTGCCTATTGCAGTTATTGCCTTAGTATTGCAGCTAAACTTTCATAACTCTTTGTACAGTACCTTCTTATTATACCACTTGTATTTTTTCTCATTCCTCCAACAAGTAGCTGTTCAGGCCAAACCATAAAATTTTCAGCAAAACCTTTACAACCTCCAGAGAGTTCGTAGCCTATATCTGGCCTCTAAAATAGGCATGAAAACAATTGAACAACAAACAAACAAAATATTGATGTTTGATGTGCCATTAAAATGTAGCGTTGTACAAAGATGTTTTCTACCTTTTTGCTGGCTTTGTTTGGCGCTGTAACTGGACATCGAGGTTCTGTTGGATCAAGACAGGGCCTGTCAGTGTAGCCATGAGTAATGCCAGCCTGAAAGGCAAATTTCGGTTATTCACAGGCAAAGAAACGCAGTTCTACTGAAGATTACTGTATTTTCAGTCTTATTTTGAAGAACAGGACAAACCTTTTTATTATAAGTATGGAACTGAGTAAAATAATAATAAAATTTGAGCAGTGGATATTATCAATGCATCAAATAATCAATGTGTTGATAAATACCTCTGCAAGCATGGAATCCAATTTACTGGTATCCAAGTTTTTTGTAATAAAATCAGGAAGATTTTTTAAATACTTCAACGGATCAAATGTTGTCCAATGGATCTTTTCGCTGTTCCTGTAAACAGACAAATTATATTTGATGAACTTCAAGCGAGACACAATAAAAAACTTTAGTGATAACCATGCTACTGTTTCACTCACAAAGTAGTTGTTATATTTTGCGTGTAAATTTTCGCTCCATCCCAAAAACAATCCAAAGGTGTGATGACAGTGCAAGGAATAATTTGCTCGAACATCTAGAAACAGAAATTGACGAGTGTGCCGTGACACAGAAATTTTGAAACTGAACAACTTACAATCTTTTGCAGGGAAGTTTTTTTAGCTAAATGTATAATTGAACGCTCTCTATTTTAAAGGAGAATAGTGTCTATTTTGATGCCAAGTGATTTGTTAGCGATAAGTTATTTTATTTGATACCAGTCAAATGTCTGAGAAAAGCTCCTTGAAAACTGAAAATCTGGAGACTCAATAATAAAATTTGAATTTTCTAACTTAATCCCAAATATCTAATAATTAATGATAATTTACAATAATGTTTCTCAGTTCGGGAGCAAAACGTTACATTTTCACACGGGCAATTTTAATGAAGAATTTTCTTCAAATTGCCAACTAAATATATTAAATTGACTGTTGCTATCATGCGAATAAGTCTGTTCAATTTCAGAGTTGATAGTCGAAACATTTACCTTGTCCATGTACGTATTAAAATGAGGTACTGCTGGTTTGGAACATAAATCTCGTACTGACCAAGTCCTGCGTGAACACACACACAAAAAAAACTATAAACTGATACCATGATTGATAAAATTTTAACACTTGTAATGTTCACAGAAACTTTTGCTCTGTTATTTAAATTGCATGCATTCTATAATTTCAAGCACAGTGTAAATAGCTTTGGGGTATTTATTTAAAGCTTGTCAATTGTTTTTAGGTTCAACTATAAGTTTGAGGCACTCGATGGCGCTGCATTGATGTATGCTGATTAATTTGTGCATGCCATTGGAGATGTTTCCCTCCTCCACCAATGTGGAAGCACTTTACTTACTGTTCAAACACCTCAACTTCTACTTCCATAGCTTTCTTCACCGCTTGTACATGTTTTAGTAGAGCTGTAGGTGTTAAGACATTGGTTCCTTTCGATTTTGGAGTCTGAATTATGACTTCATATGATTTGTAGTCGTATCCATAGGTGTTAGAATATGCCAACTCATTTTCTAAACGTCCTCCAACTAAACAAAGTAGAACGTTTCATTAAATACACACCTTGAAGAAGGCTTTGCGATCTTACAATTCTAAATTGATCATCTCTGAATATTTGCGGCATGAATTTGTTAACTCCAAATGCAGTTTATTATATTCATATTTTTTTCAAAACCAACTTCATAGTATGCCTAAACGAAATCTCAATGAAGAATAAGAAAGTGGTCCTAACTTCACCCCCATAGGAATGAAACACCTTGATGTGCACATTTACACCAGACGATTGTAGAGAGTCCACTTGTTTGTAGTACTATTGTAATAAATATTAATTGCAATGCCCGAAATATTTGACCAGGTCATTTTTCAAATGTCTTTGAAAAGTCTTGTCAACAGCTTGTGCAATGTGATTCAAGATTGCTATTTATAAACTGACTTTGGTCACGACTGTACCAAACAATAACATTTCTTTTTATCGTTATACCTATCAAACTAACTGAATTTACTAAAATAATAAAGCCGAATTTTCTTACAGTCTTATTTTTTCTCATAGTTCAAACCATGGTTCAAACCATGCGATTACGTATTTTAAATTTTGATGTCAGACATAATATGTCAAGAACGTGCGCTTATTTCCGTCTTGTCGAACCACAAAATTGAACTTGCTCCGGTCATTTCCTGCTGAATTTCAATTTTATATCGCTTGTCACTGATAGCCTTGAGAAGTGAACATTAAAATGTTGTAACCCCAAACACGCGGTAGGGTGGACAATCGGTTGCTATGAAGCATAATTGTTGTAACTTGGAGTACTGAATGGTGCAGCTTAGTTAAAATACAATACAGTTACAATACAGAACAACACACTTTAGTTAGTACAGTTATAGTACATTCAAAATTTTCTTTTCCAAATACATTTCCAATTTTCTATGTTAGACTTTTCTTATACGTTTTAACGAAGTGATTTATCAGCATGCAGGCCGATGTCTTTGTAAGTATCGTATTTTCGTGTTTACTCAAGCAAGTCTGTGTTACGTTTGTTGCCACTTGCCCTTGTTTATCAAAACGACTTACATATTGTAAGAGCATTAATTCGAAGCCTGAAATACAATAAACATAAAGCCGAGATAATCGTTAATACTTCTGTCACTCCAGCATATTGTCCACCGCAATTCCGCTACTCTTTTGAAATTCAGTAATGAGCAAACACCATGATAACATGTCGCCAACCTGGTGGCAATTTTGAATACTCTGCGCAACACTAAAACATTGCGATACTCAACACTTTTTGTTCTTCGCTTTTGCATAACTCTTGCATATTTAGGCACCACTAACAAAACATTCATCCAATAATTAATCAACGCTTCTTATTTGTATTTTTTGCTCAACGAGTTTGTTGGAATCGACTCCTTTTCGTGTTTTCTTTGGTTTGTTGTGTGGCTATGATCTCGGCTTGTCTTGACGTGAAGTATTAAACTGCATACTGTGTCACTTCACATGCAGTTTTTTTCCGTAAAATCAAGGTTTTAAAGCACATTGTGATAGGAGAACTTTGGCAGAGATGTTTTGCGAACTTCAAATTCACTAAATATGCTCTGTTTCTCAACAGAAAAATTTTAAACACCAGCGTAAGGATATATTCTCAATGTGCGAAGACAATACAACTTAGTTCTGCTACGTTTGAAGTACTGACCTTCCATCCACAAAGTTTCAACATTCGTTTCCAGTCTTGCTTTGTACAAACCAAGTGAAAACAGAGTAAGAATGATCAAACCAATCATTACAACAGGTGCGCTATGGTTCTGCGCATAGTGACCAAGTTTGAAAAGAAATGTCTGCATGCGCGCTCGCAACCACAGCGATCGACGATTTCCTTTCGCTCGTCCCTAAAAATGCATAAGAACATTGAAATACCGGCATTCCACTCCGGGTGACAGTCTCGCCTGTATCAATTTATTTCGCACATTCTCGGCATAGTGCAGCTATGCCACTGCCTCAGTAAACCTCAGGTTCAATAGAAATGCTTTGGCCAAATCAATCTTTAAAACAACTTTTTTTCGTCAACATTTGACAACACTGTTGTTAACTTGAGCATTACTTCTCTGTGTGAAAGAAGTTCAGCTCGTGTTCCGTGTTCCATATGGAAAAGCTCTCAGGAGTTCAACACGGAAAATGCAGCAGAAAATTATAGATAGATATATTTACCGGTACAGCTGGAGCATGCATTTCAATATGAGTGAAGTTAAACTGCGTGGACGCGTGCCGCAATAATGGCCGTCATTTGTAGACTCTACCTCTTCATAGCCATGCCTGTCTGTCGCGCAAACACCATTTAGCTGGCCGAAAGACATTTATATTGTATAATGTAACCATATGAAAACATAACCATATGAAAGTATGTGTAATGCAAAAACCGGTTGATATTTGGGACAATAAATGATTGCGAAACAACTAAGAAAGCTGATCTTTGACTGAGACCTTGGGACTCACGGTTTAAATATAAGCGATCTTAGTTAGTTTTAAAATATTTTTCATTGCGTCTTTTGTGGCGGTGTGTTTGATGCGCAGTATGGAAAGTCAATCGTACACTGTGTAAACACAGTGGACCTACATCAATGCGAGGCAATATGAAGTACTTTCAGAAGTTCCGTGTATGTTCAAAAAACAGGAAAGGAAGGTGAGAACAGGCTCCCGTGAATTCAAACGTGTTTGCTAATTGATCTAGTGAATACAGTGCACATCATGAATAAAGAAAACAAACGCACTGTGATTGGAGCATTTGATATTTGGCAAGTGTCAAGTTTGGGGCAATAATGAAGCGACAAAATGGCTGACTTCTACCGCCTATCTTTTTAGCTTATGTGCTAAATAAACACGACGCACTTTTTAAATAAATTCTTTTATCTGGTGGCCTGTTCGCTTTTCTTCTGAAACGTTGAAATTCAATGATGTGTTGCATCATTCTGACGAAGTAACGCGCATAGCGAGTTCCTTACACTAAGTAGGAGCACAAGTACTCGATGAGATACGTTTATGAAATTGCTTGGTATTAGTTGTTTTGATCTTATTACACCATGCTACGTATGATCAGCGCAGTGAAGATCACTAGCGAAGTAAGAATGATAAAACATTGCGCCCCGCATCCTCGGTGAAGTGCTGTTTAACCTTGCGTCTCTGCGCCAGAGGCTATCAACCCACAAACGGTAAAAAAGGAAACATTATTTGAGTCGAGCGAAGTTTGCTCAAATTAGCAAATATAATGAGGAAATATCCGACCTCCCATACTGAAACACTTCTCGCATAGATTACGAGTATAGGTCACATGTACATTTTGTTCTCGCTAACGTGCGATCTAATCTACTTTCTCTCTATGATATTTTTGCGCTGCTATGTCTGCAATAGTTCATGTTTTTTGCGCATCTTTTCTCACACAGGCTGTAAAATCCCTTGAGCTTTAAATGTAAAGCAGAACTGTTGTTTGAGCGAACGCCAGAGATATCTTGACAGCCGAATGAAACAAGAAACGCGAAGAAGATGATTTGTTGAGGGCTGTCGACTGGCATGTTCGACAAGCCGACGCCATCGCGACATATCTGTGCGCGCAATTTACCTCCACAATTTCACGATGTGAAAAGTCTGCCCAACACCAGTATCTTTCCTGAGAGCTTTCTTCAGCCATTCTTTTGTTGCACAAGACACACAAGATGCGGTAATATGACCGCGTATATTACCACCACACACAACTAAAATACATTCTACGCAATACGACGCTCATTTAAGACGCAATTTTCTGTTCGTTAGTGCGTCAACCACTGCTAGTTTGTTCATTATTTGAGAAACGCACTCCAAACATGACCTTGGTGTTTTCAATTCTGCGACTTCACGTGAATAATACCTAGTCGAGCCTCGAGAGGAATTTGCGCTGAAAGGAAATTTAAAACAGATATTCTTTCCTCTGAACTTTCTTCTTATTGGTTGGTTCATGAAATTAAGCGTGATCTCCTTGTACGTCAGCTTGTGAAGCCTGGTGAGAGGCAGACCACACACACGATATCTTATCACAAAGACGTTCATCACCTGAAAAAACGCAGGGTATTATGTCGGCATAAGAAAACAATTTCCGAGGACATGTTTGTACGACAAAAATCAAGAATTCAAATGATCACTTCGCAAATCAATTTTAAGTATAATTTGCACGAAGGGCGACTTCTTGGAGTCCATTTTAGGTAAACTTTGCATAAATTGCGGTGGAGAGTCGTTATGATAACTGCACAAAGATAAAAGTTTAGTTGGCACAAAAACGCACGATGCGTTTTCAGTGATCGATGTTTCATATATGAGGTTTCGATGATTTGGCGTTGAAACTTACCGAACCACTCCTTATTTTCAGCGTGAGTGTCGGTGAGAATCGCACAGCTCAAAATAGAAATACACAATTTTTTAAAATATGACTTTTATAAGTGAACCATATTTATACTTGGTTGAAAATTAGTATTTTTTTCAAATATTTTCGTTGTGAAATGCAACATTTGCCTCTTCGTTTTAGCGTGTTGCGGCAAGGGAATTGCAGCATATGGTAAAATATCAAAATCTGTGTTTCTAGGGGGGTGCTTCGATGTCATGGATCATATTTCATATCAATTAGGAGACGCTTTTAAATGTTTCTGTCATCTTATGAGAGATATCCATTAAAAGGTCTTTGGCGAATATCGCAACTTTTTGCAATCTTTGTGATAATAGTTTACAAACTATGCACAAATTTTGAAGGGTTTTGCATAACGCTGTTGCTTGAGAATGTTTTCCTAAGCTTGTGCCCAACTGTGCAAGGAAATGCTTGGGAATTTTTTCGCAAATGTCAGCATTTACTTTACCTACACTGGGATACTGAGTATGTACTAAAGTGCAAGTCACTTTGTTTAGCCTCATAGTTTTCCATCAAGGTCTCCAGTTTTGTTGCTGTAGTTTTCTACTTGTGCGGTGAGCACGCACGCTCAAATCTTTGTTTATGGATGAGCACATTCCGTAGTTTTGTTTATTTAATGGCGCCGTGCTGGTTCTTCTCCGGAAACTGAACCATTTTCATAAGTAATACTACTATTTTCAAAACTAAGAAGCCTAGACAGAAGGACATGATGATGGATTTTCTTGCATGTTTAAATAGGAGCGGAATAAAACAAAACTCGGTACTTTCTATTTTTCGTGAAGTTTGCACAAACTATTGCTTATGAGACCCAGCTATGGATCTTTTTTTAAAAACGCCTACTAGTACTACTGTATGAATAAGACTTTTTCTTTGCAAATTACATGAAACAAAAATGAAAAAACCGAATCAATGCTGATAAAAATTACTAATCATACACTGACATAAATCAAAATAATGAATTTGCAGATAATATTAAAGATGAATGTAGCCTGGCAACATTTTATAACTTCAAATCTTTAATTCCTGCTTATAACTGTCTTATCTTTCGTTGTCATATACCGCTGAAGAAACTGCATACCATTGACTATTTATCATGGAACTAACTCGTGAATGTACTACTCACTAAGTGATCAAATTATGGAGCATTATATAGACCATTAGTAGTCACAAGTTGCGTAAAATTGAATTGATTACAGCCAGCATTGTGGTAAAGTTTCAAACTTCACATCATTGCTGGCTGTAATCGTCCAAAATGAAATAAAGTATTAATAAACATTCCCTCATATTGAGCGTTTTAAATTCTCAATTGCTGCCTGGAAATAAAAATAGGGATGTCTCATTTTTATCGTTTTTCAGTTTTCAACATGCTTGTTGCAGTGAATTAATCCAAATTGCAGTTAAATACTTCCAAAAATGTCAAGAGTAGCATCAAAGTCTATTAAACAGGATTATGACAAGAACATGGTTCTACTGACTCTTTCAAACAAAGAACCTTGTCTAAAATGCCTAACAAATTTAGCAAATGGACTTCCATTGCTGTTACCACTACCAACTCTCGTTCGCTAAGCTTGTATTTAATTGTTCAGTGCAAGAAGATAATTGCATCCCATTGTTTATTCCATAGAAATGAGTGATTGGGAATGCATTGGATGCGAGAGAGTGGCAGCGTAGCTGACTACACCATGTATAGTAAAACTTTATAGGTAGCGGAATGCCTCAGTAAAATAAGTAACTCCTTGGCTCACGGATTTGAAAGTTTGTGCATCAAACGTTCTGTAATATGCTCGACTCGAATTTATGTACCATTGTATTAATAAGTTGTGACAAGTAAAATCATCTGGTATTAGCCGAAGTATAACACTAAAAGGACTAATTGAGTTAGCATAGGTTATAGCGTCGCTATGTTTTCTCCTGAAAGGAGCGCAAGAAAAGAATGATATGTATGCCTTGGTAGATAAATTATCATCATAAACTGGTAACTAGACTATATGGCATACATTGAGTGACTTGTGAGAAAATAAAATTTCATATATATACTAGGACCACCCGTGAAGAGAATGTGAAAAAAATATGAGTGGATAATTTTCATCCGATAATAAACAAAACACAATGTATAAAGCTGGAAAATCTTTTTGGGGTGGCATTGTTTGTACGTTGTTTGGATATGCTTCTAACTAACCGGCTAAACAAGCGGAACTACGACTGGCCATTTATGCCCGAATTGGCGAGGTTATACTTTTCATCAATTAAAGTGTTTCTTCTTCTCAAGTTTACTTGTTTTGGTTCGGAACAAGGACCATAGAACGAATCCAAGTGAATTGCATTGTGCTTTTTGCTAAACGACTAACCAGAAAGTAGTTTTCAAACAGTTCACGGTTTTTTTCTTTTTCAGATAACGGTCTTAGGGCCTGTTTATATGGAGGCGAGTTACTCGGCTAACCGAGCAACTCGCTTTGCCAGGACGTGCAAGTGCTGTGTTTACATGTAACCCAGTAACCCGGCATATACTTCAACCAGACTCCAATATAGGGTACAGGGCTTTCACTCTGAAGGAAATAATGAGGTAATAATGACAGGTGTATGCGAACTGATGAGAATTCTCGTGGCCTAGCCGGGTTTCCCGTTGAAAACTGTTTACATGGGTCAACCGAGTAGCTTGCCTTGCCGAGATCTCGGCAAGGCGAGTAACTCGATTGTTGCATGGAAACAGTCAGCCAGGTAAACTACTTATGATATAGAATAGCCGGGATCTCGGTCGAGCCGAGTAACTCGTCTACCCTTGAGACTTTTACCACAGAATAGATAACTAAGTTATCTATTCTGTGCTTTTACTCTTTTAGCCACCGGCACATCCTCGTGCCCGGGCACGAGGATGCCACCCGCATAGCAACATTAGCAACCTCCAGCTAGAGCAATGATACGTAGGATTCTACTACGCACGCCCAGCTGTTGTCCTCAACAATATGGCGGTCAAACTTGATCAGCGAACTTAATATTTTGAAAGCTGGTAATTGTATTAATCAATTTGCTCTGTTTTCTATTCATCCACAGTGTATTGATATCTGCAGTTACGTTTTCCTTTTTGCATCCAAGAAATTATGGTGAGCCATTAATGACGTTTTTGTAATTGATTACATTCTATTAGCTTACTTGTGTCTTCCAGACTTTTCAAGTTCCAAGACAATATCCATATAAATATAAATGAATAAATTCCTTTAGTAATTCTTTGTCTCTTTATCACATCATTTTTAGGAAGTTGATAGTCTTGTTGCTACATTGATGTCGTTGGGTTTTGACTTCGATGGATGTAGAGAAGCGATTTCTCAAGGAAACTCGACTGTAGAAGCTGCTGTGGAGTGGTAAGTTCTACAATATGAAAATATTAGTCCATCTAAAAACACGTTTTTACAATTATTAGATGCCTGTTGTTTTTAGGTTGCTTTGCAAACAAGAAAATAGTTCTGTTGAGGCTAGAACTAGTCCTCAATCATTGTCTAACAGGAAGCCATGCCATCAGGCAACGTCAACAAATGACCATGAAGTAAATATCTAATCATAAAATTAGTTCCCAAATTTTACGTTGAATATACTTTTTAAGTTACCTATGGTAAGATATATGCAGTGAATTAGAAACTAGGATACTGAGGGATATTTGTTGTTAGTGGGTTGAGTACTGGTAATGTAACAAGTAAACAAACTAACAAACAAGGGATCTGATTGTACTAGATCAGTGAACAAGTAGTAAGTCGGTACACCCCAGGTGAAGCTCAGAGGAGGGCTCAGAAAAAATTTGAACAGCAACAACGAGAGAGTATCCAACGTGAAGCTAAAAAGAGAAGACTTGTTGATAAACAGGTATTAGTATAATTACTACACTGGATTTAGCCTTTTTATGTGAGTGTTGAAAATCTACTTTTATGTGTAGTACCACACATGTTATGAGACACATAGCACTGGATAATACAGTACTACTGATATTTATCATCCTGTAGGCTCGTCAGAAAATTTTACATCAAATTAAAGAGGATAGAGAAATTGCCAGACATCGCAAAATGATCATGGTGAAACAACAAACACCAGCAAACCCTGATACCAAAGCTTCATCAGGGTTGGATTCTGAAAAAAAAAATTGTAAACTAAAGGTATAATATACTCTTATATTTACCATTATCACTGAGAAATAATTTGCTCGGAAAATTGGAAAATTCAATGTTTTTATATCAATTGTTTAGATTAGATTGCCTAGTGGTAGAAACATTGTTGAATGCTGTGATAGTGAAGAGAAGTTACTTGATGTTATTAACAGAACAAAACAGAGATATAATGAATTTGATGATGTTGATATTATGCAGGTATTTCTCTATGTTTCAAACTATGAGTGTTTTGTATTTTGAACTTTCTATAGTATGTTGGTATGATTTTTTAAAACTTTTCCAGCCATTTCCTCACAAGAAATTTACTTGTGATGAAGGTCAGCAATCTCTGATTAATCTTGGTCTCACTCCTACAGGATGTTTAGTTCTCAAGAAAGTTTCCTCTAATTCAGGTATGCTGCAGTTTGAAACATAACTTGACATTTTCTCAGCTATTACATAATTATTGGAAGGTGTATTACACATGTTGACATGCATTTGGTAGAGTCGGAAGCAAATTATGCAAGCTGTGCATAAGTTATTGTATCATGCCATTATTCTAAAAGATATCGCAAATGACTACCTCGTTTCAACCTGGTTATAACAAGGATGAAGTTAAAATGAGTATGCGAGGGTTAGTGTTTGAACTCCAAGGTGGCAGAAATGAAGAAATCTTGGTAAATGAAGGCGAACGTGATGTTGACAATGAAGATGAACGACAAGAAGGTCAGGATGGTGAAATAGACATTGGTGGTGCCCATGTTGCTGAGGTCTTAGCCCATCATGCTTGGGGAGCTGGTGTATCATTGGGCAGAAATCCCTACAATCCACATGCCATTAATCCTGTCATTCATGTTGAATCACCTGCTGAAGCTGCTGAAGCAAGATCAAGAACTCTTGCTGTTTATCATCAGGATAATATTGAGAGGACATACGAATGTTCAGGTATTTGAAATTCAACTTACATATTTTGTTTTCTACATAAGGGTATAAATATCATCAAATTGTTGCTTTTGTGTTCCATGATGTACTACGCACGGCGATTTTTGCTGTGTTCAGTTGAAGCTTCTGCGTATCTCTGTGACTGTTTTCTCATGCTAGAGTAAGTGTTATTGTGCAAGGAAAACTGAAAATACCTGCAGTGGTTGATGATGTCAGGGCAGGACTCAAATACAATTGCACAGAGGCAAAATCAGAAAGAGAATGAAGTATAATATATACGTGTCAAATATAAAAAAGCTGCATTTTCCTTCACATTTGATCACTGATTGCTGGAACTGCATATCATTGTTCACTTACAGGGGAATCTGACAAGGATGAAGAATCTTCATCAAGCCAGAATGTTTCTAGTTTGGTGGATGCATGTATCAAAGATATTGCAAAAAGATTACCAGGACATAATCATCCTGTAGGCAATCTAGCACGTTTACCTCATCGTTTGTGCTTGAAAATCATGAAACATTTGATAAAGAAGAAGACCTTGACTCCCAAAACAATGAGTTACTTTGTACCTTGGTACGTCGTTAGTTTTTGCACTTGATTAATTTGAACAATATTTTCTAGTGCTCTTTGTCTAATGAGAATTATTCTAGTGAAGTCCAAACAGTTACTCTTGCTTTTTTTTTTCTATTTCTCCTGATTTGAATGAAGCATTTTTATGCGGTTGTTGTCTTGCTAGCCGTAAATTATATGCTTATGCATTGATTGTTTGAATATGATCATGAACGTAGATCCATTTCATTTTCTTTTAGTTATCTTCAGCATCTTGTGTTGGATCATTACCTTTACGTAACAAATGAACTTTTCCACTCCATAAGGTCATCTGTTAGATACATAAGAAGCTTGATGTAAGACTGTCATGTTGACGTTCATCATTGCTGTACGCACAATAGGTTATTCAAAAACTTGAGGCTTCTCAGTGTTCAGTCTTGCACAGTGTTTACTGATAAAGCTTTGGAGTCCATAGCAGGTAATTGACGTCAATATGATGTTGTGAAGCTTGCCAATACAAACTTTTAATTATCTTTTTACAAACTGTGACCATGGGAAAGTTTTTTCATCGGTTAGCTAAACTGCTTTACTCAATGATGTAATTGCTATGTTTGGATGTTAGGTTTGAAGAAAATAACCCATTTGGACTTTTGTAATTGTACTCAACTCACGGACAAGTGTTTGGAACATTTAAAAAGTATGTGAAATCTCTCATATATTTATTAAATGCAACACACGTTTAATGGGGCACTGCATGAAAGATTTATGAGTTTTGAAAGACTCTACTATTTAAGTCATTTTCTGTCGTTTTAGTTGCTACTTTTTATGTTTTATTCAGCGCATAAAAACCTTGAGATTCTGAAACTTGATAATACTAAGGTAAGGTACATTTTTTGAATGCATATGCGTACAAATGAATACTGAATCAAGACTGCACTAGCAGTCGCTCTGGTTTGTAACGAAACTCGTTCAGACATGGTTAAGCAACGTTTGCAGGTTTCTGATGATGGTTTAAGTTCGCTTTTCAAGCAAACAGACTGGAACAAACTAAGTATTTTAAGCCTCAACAAAACGTCTACTTCCAACAAAACTCTTGAAGCTTTGCAAGGTATCATTCCTGAAATATAAGCACATGCGGCCGGTTGTATAAAGCCGTCGTTAAAGTTTACTATGGTTACGTACAAATATCAACCAACCAGAATCGCCTGTTCAAGATTTAACTACATTTTAAATACAAAATCGTAATTAAAACGTACAGTAGTTAAAAGTTTTATACAACCGGCCCCTGCAGAAGAAGTAATTCTGCAGTCAATTGTACCACGTATATACTGTATAGAACATTATTCCTGCAACTCTACGTTTTATTTGAACAAGATGACTTCGCGCAACCACATTTTAGGTTGCTGTATATCAGTCAACTCTAATTGGATAAGTTTGTAGTTTTTAAGTGCAAATACAACGCATGCTGATTTTTAATTTCAGCAAAAAATCTCAAAGAACTTTATTTGGAACAAACTGAAGTAAGTTGCTTGTTTTTCATTAGATGCTTTCTTTTGCCATTTTTTGTGTAAGATAAGAAATTCGATTTTAGTATTTATTACACTCATTTTGAAATCATTGCTGTTTCTAGCAATTTGATTGGTTCTTAGGAGAGTGATTTCAGCACGAATCGCACTCATAACAGGGTGATTTCAAATTTCTTGCTGACGCCA
>JAOBYK010344133.1:0-17453 GCA_025434845.1 Phenganax subtilis | reverse complement strand
CCCCCTCCCCAACCACCAAACCGGACCTCACCACTGTTCTCCCCAAGTCGTACCGTCACACCGCCACGCGCGCCCTTCCGCCGGGGAGTTCGGCCTCTGCGGGCGCCTCGCTCGGAGCTTCGCGCTCCGAGCCGTTGGAGGAGACCTTCGACGAACCCCTGAGGCGTCGTGGACGGGGCGTGGACCGGGGAGTGGACCTCAAGCTGATCAGGTCTGTTAAAGCTATTGATCATGATTGATTCCGATTGTTGATTGAGTTTAATGATTTATTCTTTGCTATTGATGATCTTGCCTGGGTAAAGTCATTCAGATATTGGCACTGCGGACTACTTGAATGGCCTTTGATAGGAAGAGTTTCTCAATAATTACCCCACTGGAAAATTGCCATTCACCATATGTTCACAATGAGACGTCCCTAGCATTCGTTTGACGACTGAATATTGGGTCTATCCCAATATCAGTAACGGTGGATGATGATGTTTAGAAAAAGGCCTTTCTCAAACAGAAAACAACATGATAACCTTAGGAGCCTGCTACTGGGACACACCCTAACTCAATTGGGGCTCCTTGAATCCAAGCAGGACCAAGCTTGTTCCCCCATGTGGAACACCACAGCAGCGGCGCCTCGCCGTTGAAAGTTCTTCCAAGAGTGCCGGCTTCACCTGCAGAGAAGCAGGGTAGACGGGTCGACAGGTTGTTCCCAAAACACCCGTCCGTTTCACACTCGCTGTTGATGTGCGTCCTGGCTTACTTCCTTTGGGCTGGGCTGGGCTTACCCGATGCGGATGTGGGGCCCGGCGCCGGTCTCGTCGACTCTGCCAGGTCGGTCACGGGTTTCTCTGGTGGTCTTCCTTAGGTCTCAAGACTCCTTGTCTGTCCAATTTCCTGATCTTTTCGAGCTTCCCATCCTCTTCTCATCCAAGAAAACCGGGGGCCACCCACACCCCCCACACCCCTCAGGGAGCACGGAGCATGACTCTGGGCTCCCGACCCCTGAGCACGGTCTCCGAGGATTGTGCCGAGCTGCAGAATCCGGCGACGGAACTCATGCATGAACCCACCGCCTGAGGACCGGTCTCCCGGACGTGGTCGGTCTGGCGGCCTTGCGGACGTGGATGGTGGGATGAAAAAGGCTCCAAACAGAAAAGAAGTCAGCAATCATTAAGGAATCAAGGAAGTAGTGGTTGCAGAGCACCTTTTGGAGATAAATATATTAAATATTGTATTTGTGACATATAATATGCAGGAATATACCGCATATATATATATAAATAATCTTTTTGCTTCTTTAATGTGACGTGATGTCTCTCCCACGATTATCGTCCTCCTTACTAACCCATCTGAACAAGTGCTCCTTTTCATCACAGAATCCACCGAAGGGCGCCGTTCGGGTGCCTCCCCTGTCGTGGCGCTCGAACGAAGGACCTGACTTCGAAGCAAGTCCGTGTGAGTGTCTGCGGGCGGTGTTTTTGGGTGAGGAGTGCTTAGATCAACTGGCGTCGGCGGCGTTAGTTCGAGTTTTCAGAGGTTCGTGATCCCAGCTTCGAGTTGATGACTCTTGGCTTTCAAAGCCATCGAAGGCTTCACAAAAGAGGTTGTCACAAGTGTGGGGACAAGGGTTTGGCTACGGCTCCACACAGCAAGAAGCACGGACCGCTAGGAATGCTGAATCTGCAGAGGAAAACGGACGAAATCCGGATGATCCAAAGCTGTATCCTACACGAAGGCACTTGAGCCGACAAAAATAACCACCCCGTCTTATGTATTATGATGTTGATTCTAGAAAGGAATAGAAACAGAATGAAACAGAGCTATTCTTTCAACTCACCTAAAAAAGAGGGACACCGGGTTAGAGACCACTGGCTCAGAGTCGAAGAAGGGAGATTGCGGACAGGACTTTTGCTCCACGTGGGCCTTTTCGTGCGAAGTTTTCCTCCTTTTTTCAAACTTAGAATCACCCCTCCTAACTAAATGGTTAATGGGGGGGGGGTACGTGGTGGCTAGCCATTTTCCATTAGCCATTTAATTTTGTAGGATTTGTATATGTGTGTATTTATTTTTGTTTTTTTTTGCATGCTGATATACAGATCAACTGGCAGGTGTCATCGGTGAGGTCGGAATGAATTTCATGACCATACCATTCCACATTCATCGCCAGTGGTTGGATGTGGTTGGATGTGTTGATAGATGTTGGTATGTTGGTATATGTTGACTTAAAATTATCACATGACGATTGAAAACATATGAACACATACTGTATTTTTAAGAATGGTGCCTGGTCCGCGCACCACAGCCATTTGTTTTTGTTCCAGCAACATCCAGTCCGTAGTCTTTTGTCATCGGTGAAGCCGGTCACTGCCCCAGCAGATCTTCGATGATGATTGGTAGGGCATGATGGTACGTGCTTTTTCATGAAGATGTTGAAGGTGAAGGTGTTTGAAGGTTATTGAACCTTGAGTGAAGATGAGGCAGGCAGGTGCAAGTAGGTGTTGGCCATTGAAGCTAGCAGCTAGAGTTTGCAATATGTTGCAGTATCTTGCAGTGCACTAACCTGACTGAATTGCAGCAATGTTGTTGTCTCAAGTGATGCTGAGATTTGCTGATATGTATGTCAGCTTACTTCAACACACTTTAACTAGAGCTTCATAACAACTATGCAGAACTACTTGTAGCTAGATATAGTTTTGCATATCTTTGCACCAGCTTGTATCAGAATATTTTAGGATACCTTAGGACACCATATGTATCAACGAATGTCACCAAATTTCTCCAAACAACATCAAGCTTCAATATATGTGGTTTGATGTGACTTGATGTGACTTGTAAATTTGCATGATTTGCACCATGTACGTTGTGCTTGACTTTGATGTGCCGGGGGGGTGTAATGGCTAGCCAATTTCAACGGGGGGGTTGCGGATTCAGCAAATCAGCAGATTACATGTGGAAAGTATGGATTCATGCCGGCTGCACATCCGGAATTTCCTTGGCGCTCAATAAAGACACATGGGTGGAATATGCTGAGTGGGTGCAATATGGTGCAGGCAGAAAAGTTTTTATGCTTTTGTTGAATGGTTTCTTGTGCTCATGCATTTTCACACGTTTTCGCTGGCTACTTTGAGCTTGTAGTACCGCAGTGTTTTATTTGGATCACGTTTTGCTTTTAAGCTGTTTGGTGCTTTAAGGGATTGGTCTTCTTGGTCTTTGCCAAGAAACATCGTATAACGTAGTCTGTCATAGTCAAAGCATATCAATATCACAATTTTTTGCGCCATGATGCCGGTGATGTGTTCCTTTCTGCTTGATGATTGTTCAGTACTTTCTTCACCCTGTGCATTGGTGTTCTCCGCTGCTCCTTGTTGCTGCAAGATGTTTCAAAAACACTGAAACGTTTAGAAGCATGATTGGGAATGTACTGAAAAGCAATAAAAACAAACATGTGGCACTTATGTGACAAAAATCCCGCTGTGTCCTAGTTTGTTCAAGAATTTGCTACATGACGTCCTGCGACTGCCTTTATGTTGCTGTGGCGGTCCTTATGTTCCTATAGCGACACATCGTTTTAACATGCTTCAATTGTTTTCAACCATTTTCAACTGCACCATACAGCCTCACTAATGCTCAAAGATGTCCACACGTCCGCGAGATCACCCGTGAGTACGTGTGCCTTTGGAAGACATTCTATCCAGTGTCTTTCGCAAAACACCAGACCTTCAATTTTCAACACCTAGTTTGGCAAAAGCTTTCAAAAGTAGGTGTTGTCCATTGAAGCTGGTGATGTTGTGGCTGGAATTTGTTTTCGGCAATTGGGGCATGTCGTTCATGGTCTTTCACGCTGGCCAATCCAACGACCTCACAAGGTCAAGAAAATGCCCTAGCTGCCCTAGAAGCATGGGTGAGAAACGGGCGAATCATTCAACCTTAGTCATGAAAGGCAGCTGCTGCTTTGTTCTCTTTTGCTTTATGTTGTCAGCACTGTGGACATGATATGACATAATCTCACCACCCTTTAAGGGGGGGTTAATGGCTACCGATTCATGCAAGTTTCCTGTGGAAAGCATCGATTCATGCTGGTTGCACACCCGGAACTTTCTTGGCGCTGAAAAAAGACGCCTGGCTGGAATGCGCTGGGTGGGTGCAATCTGGCGCTGGCAGATTTTTTCATGCTTTTGTTGAACGGTTTCTTGTGCTCTTGCATGTTCATATGTCTTCACTTGCCACTTTATGCTTGTAGTACCGCAGTGCATTATCTTGCTCTTTATCTTGCTCACGTTTTGATGTTTAATCTCTTTGATGCTTTTGGGGCATTTAACTGCATTGGTCTTCTTGGTCTTTGCCAAGACACGTAGCGCATCGTAGTCTGTCATAGTCAAAGAAAGCGTATTAATATCACAATTTTGCGCGATGATCAAGCAGTATTGGGGCTCATCTTAGTTGAGCCGGTGATGTGTTCCTTTCTGCTTGGTTGTTGTTCAGTACTTTCTTCACCCTGTGCATTGGTGTTCGACGTTGCTCCGTGTTGCTGCAAGATGTTTCAAGAACATTGAAACGCTTAGAAGCATGATCGAGAATGGTGCGAAAAGTTTAAAAACAATAACATGTAACACTTATGTAACAAAAACCGAGCTGTGTCAAAGTTTGGCCAGGCATTTGCTACATGATGCGGCTGTCTTTATGTTGCTGTGGCGGTCCTTATGTTCCTATAGCGACACATCGTTTTAACATGCTTCAATTTTGTTCAGCCATTTTCCACTGCACCATACTGCGTCAATAATGCTCAAAGATGTGGACAGGTCCATGAGATCACCAGTGAGTACGGTGTGCTTTTGGATCGCATTCTATCCAGTGCACTGGAAAGCAAGAAATGTCGCGAAATCCAGAAGGATGCTTGCTTGCCTGCATTTGCACGCAAAAAGATTTACGTAGAAACATCCTGATATGTGTGCGCATGTATGCACACACACACATGTGCACATACAGGCACGCATGGACCTACGTTCGTGCGCAAGGGGTTGAGGGGTAGTGCAATCTTTTGCAAAACACCAGACCTTCAATTTTCAACACCTAGTTTGGCAAAAGCTTTCAAAAGTAGGTGTTGTCCATTGAAGCTGGTGATGTTGTGGCTGGAATTTGTTTTCGGCAATTGGGGCATGTCGTTCATGGTCTTTCACGCTGGCCAATCCAACGACCTCACAAGGTCAAGAAAATGCCCTAGCTGCCCTAGAAGCATGGGTGAGAAACGGGCGAATCATTCAACCTTAGTCATGAAAGGCAACTGCTGTTTTGTTCTCTTTTGCTTTATAGTTTCAGCACTGTGGACAAGATACGAGAAAATGTACATGGTGGTTAGAGGTGGCTAGCGTCTTTTTCAAGCACAGTTTGCGAATGACTGCGTATGAGCGCGTGTAACTAAATTACGGTATACTCTTGCGTGTAAGGTGGTGAAGCATGAAATGATATATGACATAGTATGATATAGTGCGGTGTGTGAAAGTATCCGAAATTGGATCACCCCGTGAAATTTCTTTGTTGCCCCGAGAGTGCGTGATATTATACAATAGTGCATGGTTAAGCGCCAGTTGGCTCAATCCCGCTCTTGAAAAAACACTGGGGCTCATTGGTGGCTGTGGCTGAAGCCAAAGGAGCAGATATTCAAGACAAGATGCGCAAAGAGTTGCTTCAGCCTCGTGGTCACCGGTGAACCAACCGCCCATCCTGACCAGGGCTGCCAGAATTCTGCTGATTGCCTTGGAGCTGTCCTCAAAATGCCTGGCATGGAGAGACTTCCCAAACTTGAGTCCTGAGCTTATGAAGATTGCTTCCCGCCTTGCTTTGCAAGCCATATCGAGTCATCTGCCCTGTTCTAGAAGATTGTTACTTTTGAGCAATCTTCAACATTATGTTTTGCCCTTGTACGTCTTTGTATGTGTTATCTTTCCTGTGCAGCTCAGCAGATTTCAATAAAATTCAGTGCCATTCATGACGTCACTGGTGACGAATGCTTGGAAGCCTTCTTGAGGGCAGGAGATGAAACCCTGGTCATGGGCAAACAGGAGGGCAAACCAGTGCGAAGGTCAGGATACGATTCTGTAGGCCTTACTCCTGACCGCAGGGTTTCTTGGGCGTACGACTGTACTCATCGGTGAGCAGTCCTGCAAGTACTTCTGCGAGAGCGCGACGGTCTACCTTTCAGCTGTGGGGCGCTTGTTCTTGTGTTGCTTGGTAATGTTTCATGATGTTCCGCATAGTTTTGCAAGTTTCGCCTGTGTGCCATGAGATACCATGAGATGAGATATGACGCGACCTGATGTGGTACCTGGTACAATCCTTTACAGTGTCAAGCAGTGTCACGAAAGAACTTGTCATGTCAGTGGGCTTACAAGAGTTTCGTCAAGTCTAGAGTCTATGTATCTATTTAAAAGTCTAGTAGGTTGTAATTTGGTGTAGTAGGTGGAAGTCATGCGCGTGAGTTGCTGTGAACAAGCAAGAGCTTTGGGTAGACATGTCTCAGTGCATGTTGACATGAAGAGGGATAAAAGCCAAAAAGATGAAGCGCCCGTGTTTCCAGCCCAGCGCTTCAGTGAAGAAGCCCTCAAGAGTATTTGCAAGACATGTCATGTCAGCGGAGACGTTGCGCCAACCTGGACTCAGGACGTCAGCAGATTGGCTTGATAACCCCAAAGCAACAGCGACAGGGTGATTCCTTTCTTGCCAGTGATGGTAAGTCTTCAGAGAAAACATTGCCACCAAAGTCCTTTCTTGCGTCGATCTCAAAAAAGTCTGTGAAGAGGTTGAGGCAAGCTGGCCTGCGTGCTCTAGCCCCATGCAGATTGGCGTTCGCAGAGTTCCAGTCAAGTCACACGGAGCAAGGCTGCCCTGTTCTGTAGGGGCGCTATCAAGACGTTTGCCGTTTGGTAGATCACCGAGCTGGTGAAACTCACCAGTGCACCTTGTTTGCGCTAAGTTCTCTCAGTGGCCCCTGTGCCCTGAACACTTCTGACAGCGCAGTGTGTGTGTGTGGGGATACGATGGGATGTGTGGGGATGGACAGCTTCATACAGCTTCTGTTGAGTATCCTCATTTGTTCTCATATAATCCAGACTGTGATTGGAAGATATTGGAAGCACATTTAGCATCATGCTGCAGTGTTTTGCACAGGGCGTTGCCTGGTTCAAACACCGGTGGTCACCTGAATCACCCGTGGCACTGTGGATAGTTTTATGTCTCTGCAACATATTGCAACAGAATTTTGGGCGCAAATCATCTAAGCATATCCAAGCATTTCCGGCAAAGCTTTGAAGTTCTTTCTGTACTGTCTGTGATTCTTAGGAGTAAATCGGAGATTTGATTTGGATTGAGTTTTGCTGCTTTGCATTTTACAATATGCTACAAGATGTAATCTTCTGAGAATCACACTTGGGAGTTTGGCCTGGCATTTGTCAAAGCCTGGAAAAGGCTCAAAACTTGGGGAATCTGTCGAAACCTGGAAACTCAAATTCCAATGGGAAAGGCTCAAAAATGGACTCAAACTGGGCTCAAAAAGAACAAGCGCATGCACAAACATGTGAGAGCATGTGAAAACCAACTTCTGACCCATCATGAAATCTCATCTGGTGCATTTGCAAAGTAACATAAAAAAATCTATATATATATAAACATATGTTTGAGGGACCGAGGGACCCCTGTGCAAAACTTTCGGGCACGTGTCCTCTGGACTGCTTCGGAAGCTTTGCCCGACTCTTCCTGCTCCATTGATCTCCATTGGTGCATCATCGGGTGGTCGCACAGGCACCTCCTCAAAGCTGCCTGGCCTAGCCATCCGTCGCGCTGGAGAAGCATTCACGATGCGGCCCGGAATGCTTGCACATCTCAGCTCTAAAGCTTGCAACATCATGCCTGGCATCGCATTCAGATGAAGCTAAAACAACTGTTTGATGCTGTTTGTGGCACCCTTGCCAAGGATAGCTGGAATGATGGGGCACGAGTCCATGCCACTGTCGGCCACGTCATCAACTTTCGGAAACGCGCTCGGTCCACAAAGACGACCTTCGCAAATAATATCAAGCAATCTCTTGAGATACCTGAAGCTCCACATGTTTTTTCGAGATGTCTGAAACTAAACCTTTATCACCGTTCCATGATGTTTCATATCTTTTATCATGATCTGCAATGTCCTGCGCCTGGGCTGCCCGTGAAACCAGCACCTCGCATCACAAGACAATACAAGCTTCAATGGAAAACACCTAGCTCTTTCAAAACTTGCAAAACGTTTGGAAAGCAGATGTTGTCAATTGAAGCTTGAAATTTTGAGAACGGTGTTAGTATTTGAAAAAATCGTAAGTAGCAGAAAGATTTAGGAACTTAAGGATTTGCCAGTTGCAGGCCCAAGAACTTTCAAATCTTAGAGCGTATTTAAATTTGGAAGCTTAAGCTTAAGGGTTTGCCCGCCGCAGGCGCAAATTCAAATAGAAACACCAAAAAACAATAGAAAACAATTTTCAATAACTTAATTTAGGAACTTAAAGATTTGCCCGCCGCAGGCGGAAGTTTCGGAAAAATAAGGAATTTGCCCGCCGCAGGTGCACTTTTTTTGTATGGCTTATAATCCCAAATCCCTTCCCCCCAGTTCTTCCAAGTTTCCTTTCCTCCAGTCGTCTTCCGCCAGTTCCCTTCCTCCAGTTCCCTTCCCCCCAGTTCCCTCCTCCAGTCGTCTTCCGCCAGTTCCCTGCCTCCAGTTCCCTTCCCCCAACTCCAGCTCCCTTCTTCCAGTTCCCCAGTTCTCTTCCTCCAGTCGCCTTCCGCCAGTTCCCTGCGTCCAGTTCCCTTCCCCCAACTCTAGTTCCCTTCTTCCAGTTCCTTTCCCCCAGTTCCCCAGTTCCCTTCCTCCAGTCCCCTTACCCCTGCCTCCACTTCCGTTTCCCCAGCTCCAGTTCCCTTCCTCCAGTTCCTCCAGCTCCAGTTCCCTTCCCCCAGTCGCCTTCTGCCAGTTCCGTGCGTCCAGTTCCCTTCCCCAGTTCCAGTTCCCTTCGCCCAGGTTCCTTGCCTACATATGTTATCGATGATGTTTAAACATTTTTGTTGTTTTTTGAAGGTTTTTTGATGATTATTTGATGTTTTCATCAAAACCAAAAGCTTCAAACATACATCTTCAATACGTCGAAACAACTAAAAAACAAAATTTCCAAGAAAAAACAAAAACTTCAAAAACAAAAACTTCAAAAAATACAACTTGTGACTAACAGCCCGGCAGTTAGTCACAAGTCAGGCTTTTTCGTCACAAGTAGCCTTGTTTTGAAGGCCTACTTGTGACGAAAACTCCTGACTTGTGACTAACTGCCGGGCTGTTAGTCACAAGTTGTTCTTTTTTGAAGTTTTTGTTTTTGATTATTTTCGATGATTTTTTGAAGATGTATTTTTGATTTTTTGTTTTTGATGAAAACATCAAAAATAACCAAAAACAAAACTGATAAAAACGGCAAAAACATGTTTTAAACATCATCAAAAACGGATGTTAGTGCAACATCCGGGAGGCAAGGAACCTGGACGAAGGGAACTGGAGGAAGGGCACTGAACGCAGGAAACTGGTGGAAGGCGACTGGAGGAAAGGAACTGGGGGAAGGGAACTGGAGGGAGGGAACTGGGGGAAGGGAACTGGCGGAAGGGAACTGGAGCTGGGGGAAGGGAACTGGACGCAGGGAACTGGTGGAAGGCGACTGAAGGAAAGGAACTGGAGGAAGGGAACTGGAGGGAGGGAACTGGGGGAAGGGAACTGGCGGAAGGGAACTGGAGCTGGGGGAAGGGAACTGGACGCAGGGAACTGGCGGAAGGCGACTGGAGGAGGGAACTGGGGGGAAGGGAACTGGAGGAAGGGAACTAGAGCTCAGGGAACTGGCGGAAGGCGAGTGGAGGAAGGGAACTTGGGGAAGGGAACTGGTGGTAACTGGAAGAACTGGGGGGAAGGGAGCTGGAAGGATTTTGACCGTTAAATAAAGATATTGCACCTGCGGCGGGCAAATCCCTTATTTTTCCGAAACTTCCGCCTGCGGCGGGCAAGCCTTAAGTTCCTAAATTGAATTATGAAAATTTGCATTCTTTTGCGCGCTTTTTTTTAATTTGCGCCTGCGGCGGGCAAACCCTTGAGCTTCAAATTTTAAATACTTTGAACATGTTGAAAGAAGTTTTTGCGCCTGCAGCAGTCAAATCCTTGAATTCCTAAATTAGGAACCTTCAGAACTTTTGGAAAATGTTGCGCGCCTCCAGCGGGAAAATCTTTTAGTTCTTAAATTTATGAACTCAAACATGTTAGAAAACATTTGTGCCTGTGGCAGGCAAATCTGTAAGTTCCAGATTTCAGGGACTTGTGCAGAAGTTTTTGGCGCTTGCGGCGGGCGGCCAGCATCCTAAACCCTAAAAGACGATGCACTGGAGCTGGGAGCAAGCGTACAAAACTGCGAATGGTGCTGTGAGAAACGGGCAGCATGTCCCTTGCGCTGCGTGAAGGGTCAAAAAAGAAGAGCGAATAGCTGTTGCAGTGCTTGTCAGCAAAATGCGAAAACTTTGCGCTCTGACTTCGGTAGCCCAAGAAAGCCAGAGCCGGCGTGGAACAATAAAAACTGCGTTGACTGTGCCTCTTCTTGACACTATTGGTGCAGCCCTGTTCCTGCCATGCCCAGAAGTGACATTAGTCTGAGTCTTTTCGACCTTAAAACATGATTAACTTTGCATTCATTATTTTTTAATTTCAATATGAGTTGTTCAAGCATTCAGTTCACCATAATTGTCAAAAGTTGTTTGATGTCTTGTTTTTTTTCATTCTTGGCCTTACTTTTAGCTTGTCTTTTGCAACTTCTCACTAGTTCCGGCAAGTATAGAAAAACTTGGTTTCCCTCAAGAATCTATTGTCATTTTTCGATTGAGCCGGGGGGCAAAGCCTTGACCCAAGAACCCACTCACGACTTGTTTCCCTCTCGTCACATAACTGCACACCTCCAGCAAAAAACAAGTGTGCACAGCCAAGAGGTGACAATAGGCTTTGGACCAAGCCCCAATTCAAGTCTTATGCCAATTTAAATATATACATGCTTGGGTGATTTTGGACAATTTCCGGTGTTTGCTTGAAGGCGGTTTATATATATATAATGTAGCAAGGTGGCAGCAGGGTCAGGAAAGAAACTTTAAATAGTTATTTGCAAAAAAACTATTTTCCTAAGTCATTGGGCCAGGAGCTTCGAACTAAGCTTGTAGACTACAAAACATGTTTCTGTTGTTAATTTTGAGTCGTGACCAGGGTTCCAAACCTTTGTTTTTCATTTTTAATTCCGAGATTTTCTGATATTTGCATGGTTTAAAGTCCGTTTTCTTTGATTTTTGTTATTAAAAAGCACAAATGTCATTTGTATGTTTTTTGTTAGTTTGGACGGGTTGGGCTCAAACTGCACACGCGCCAGGGTAGCCACAGGGCTGCAACAGAAATTGAAAAAGCCTTTCTTGATAAGAGCATCATCACTATTTTCCTAAAGAAGAACCCCAAACTTTAAGGACCTGACCCCAAAATTTTGCATATATATATATGTACATTGTTCTCAAAATGGCAAGCTTCAATTGACAATACCTGCTTTCCAAAAGTTTTGCGAGTTTTGAAACGGCTAGGTGTTTTCCATTGAAGCTTGTAATGTCTGGTGAACATTGCAGATCATGATAATAGATATCAAACGGTGATAAAGGTTTAGTTTCAGACGTCTCCCGAAAGCATGTGGAGCTTCAGGTATCTCCAGAAACAATTTGATATTATTTGCGAAGGTCGTCTTTGTGGAATGTGTTTCCAGAAGTTGGCGACATGCTCGACAGTGGCATGGGCTCGTGCCCCATCATTCCAGCTATCCCTGGCAAGGATGCCACAAACAGCGTCAAACAGCTTCATCTGAATGTGATGCCACGCATGATGTTGTAAGCTTTAGTGCTGAGACGCGCGAGCATTCCGGGCCGCATCGTGAATGCTTCTCCGGTGCAAGGGGTGGCTAGGCAAGGCAGCTTTGAGGAGGTGCCTGTGCGACCACCCGATGATGCACCAATGGAGATCAATGGGGCAGGAAGAGTCTTGCAAAGCTTCCCAAGCAGTCCTGAGGACACGTTCCCCCAAGTTTTGCACAGTGGCACATGCGTCAAATGAGATTTCACGATGCGTCAGAAGTTGGTTTTCACGTGCGCCAGAAGTTGATTATCACATGCTTTCACATGTTTGTGCATGCGCTTGTTCTTTTTGAGCCCAGCTTGAGTCCATGTTTTGAGCCTTTCCCATTGGCATTTGAGTTTGAAATGGTCAGGGGACAGGTTGCTGCGGCCTGGTGTGGCATTGAACAGCACAGAAACCACGTGTCACAACTACCGAGAAATCATGTAAAACATGGTCAAAACAGTCAGTTTAAAATCGTGTAGTGCATCATAGAAAGACCCCATAGGTTTCCAAATGCTTAAACACGTGTTTGTTCTTTTTGAGCTCAATTTGAGTCCGTCTTTTGAGCCTTTCCCATTGCATTTTGAGCTTCCATGTTTTCAAGGGGCGGGCGTTGAGGCTTCCTGTTGCATTGAGCAGCACAAGAACCATCTGTCACAGCCACATACAGCCACCCAGAGAACGCCAGAGCCGAAAGTTTGCAAACGTCGATGGACACCTTTTGACAGCCACTCCTGTCCTAGAAGCGTAGTTTTCCCGATGTTTCCTGGTGGACGCTGAACTATGAAAACGCTTGCGCACTTTCAATCAATTTCAGTCTAAGGCTGCTTGGTGTTTGTTGTCTTTAATTTGTTAAAGATCATGTATGGTCCTGTCAGATCATGACAAGATGCTGTAACCCTTTCCTGCAAGACTTGGATCACAAGATACTACAATGCATTACACCATGCGACACCATAAGGTCTTCACACGCTTAAACATGTGTTTTTTGTTTGAGCTCAGTTTGAGCCCTTCTTTGAGCCTTTCCCATTGTTTTTTGAGCTTTAAATTTGCCAGGGGGCGGTTGAAGCTGGCTGTGGGCTGTGGCATAGGGTGCAGTAAACCTTTCCTGCAAGACTTGGATCACATAACGCAATGTGCTACATGATACGACACCAGAAGTTCTTTGCATGCTTAAAGCATGTGTTTGTTCTTGCTAAGCTCAATTTGAGTTCATTTTTTGAGCCTTCCCCATTGCATTTTGAGCTTTAATGTTTTCAGGGGGCAGGTGCTGACGCTTGCTGTGGCATTGAGCAGCTCAAAAACCACGTGTCACAACTACACACCGCCACCCAGAGAACTTGGTCTAGAGCCGAAAGTTGGCAAACGTCGACGGACACTATTTGGCAACCACTCCACTCTCGTCTTTGAAGCGCAGTTTCCTGATGTTTCGGTTCAAAAGGAGGTACTGGGGTATTTTGAAAGATATTGAAAACGCTTGTGCACTGTCAATCCATTGCAGTCTGAAGCTGGTTGGCGCTGCCCTGTGTGGTGCTGTCAAATCATGTAAGATGTGCCTGCAAGACTTGGGTCACATAATCCAATGCATTACACCATGCGACACCCTAAGGTCTTCACATGCTTAAACATGTGCTATCATGTGTTCATTCTCTTTGAGCTCAGTTTGAGTCCTTCCTTGAGCCTTTCCCATTATATTCTGAGCATTAAATTTGTTGATTTGAGCCCAATTTGAGTACTCCTTTGAGCTTTTCCCATTGCATTTTGAGCTCTAAAAGTGGCAGGTGTTGAGGCTTGCTGTGGCATTGAGCAGCGCAATAACCACATGTCAGAGCCACACACAGCCACCCGGAGAACTCCAGAGCCTTTTCCTGTTGGTTTTCCTCTTCCTTTCTCTTATATCACCACCCCCTAACGGGGGGGAGTGCTACGGATTCATGCCAATTTCATGTTGAAAGTATGGATTCATGCCGGCTGCGCATCCGGAATTTTCTTGGCGCCCAAAATTAAAAAACATGGGTGGAGTATGCTGGTTGGGTGCAATATGGTGCAGTCAGATGTTTGCACGGTTCGTTGAATGACTTCTTGTGCTCATGCATTTTCATACGTCTTCGGTGGCTACTTTAAGCTTGCAGTATCGCAGTGTTTTGTCTACATCACGTTTTGATCTTTAATATTGTTTGATGCTTCTTTGGCATTCAATTGCATTGGTCTTGTTGGTCTTTGCCAAGAAGCATAGTACTATATAGTCTGTCACAGTCATGGAATATCACAATATTTGCACCATGGGCAAGTGGTTTTGGGGGCTCATATTAGTTGAGCCGGTGATGCGTTCCTTTCTGCTTGGTTTTTGTTCAATTGCTTCTTCACCCTGCGCATTGGTTTTCGACGTTGCTCCATGTTGCTGCAAGGTGTTTCTAGGACACTGAAACGTTTCGAAGCATGATCGAGGACGGTATGAAAAGCAATAGAAGCCACAATATGTAACTTAAAATCATGCTATGTCCTAGTTTGTTTAGGCATTTGCTACATGATGTCCTCTGACTGTCTTTATGTTGCTGCGGAGGCTCTTATGTTTATTTATAGTGACATATCGTTATAACATGCTTCAATTTTGTTCAGCCATGTTCAACTGCACCATACAGCATCAATAATGCTCAAAGATGTACACAGGTCCGTGAGATCACCAGTGAGCACGGTGAAATCCAGAAGGATGCTTTCTTGCTTGCGTTTGCACGCGAAAAGATACACAAACAACATCCTGATATGTATGCGCATGTGAGCACACACGCACATGTGCACATACAGACATGCATGGACGTGCATTGGGAACGTGCGCACATCAGAAAAGAGGGTGAGTATAGTCTTTTTTGAACTTATTAGACATTGGTAGATAAAACAAGAGCACCCCAGTGCCTTTTGCAAAACACCAGACCTTCAACTTTCAACACCTAGTTTATCAAAAGCTTTCAAAAGTAGGTGTTATCCATTGAAGCTGGTGATGTTGGGGCTGGAACTTGCTTTCGGCAAATGGAGCATGTCTTTCATTGTCTTTCAAGCTGGCCAATCCAACGACTTCACAAGGTCAAGAAGAAGCCCTAGCCCTAGCTGCCCTAGAAGCATGAGTGAGAAACGGGCGAATCAGTCATGAAAGGCAGTTGCTGTTTTTCTGTTTTTCTTTCTAGTTTCAGCACTGTGGACATGATATGACAAAATAGTTTCTTATATTTCCCTCGCTGCATTATACACCTGACCAGTGAATGGCTCCCGTTGGTGGCTGTCCTTTTCCTTTTCTGTTCCTCTGCCTTTTCCTTTTTCATTTGTATTTTTCCTTTTCTTTTCTCTTTCCTGGTCCTCGCCTTCCCCTTTTCCCTTTTCCTTTCCTTTTTTTTCATTTCCTTGTCCTTTTCCGTTTCGTTTTCTTTTCCACTTTTGAGCTTTGTTCTTTTGAGTTCAATTTAAGTCCTTTTTTGAGCCTGTCACATTGGAATTTGAGCTTTAAAATAGTCAGGGGGCAGGTGTTGTGGCTTGCTGCCCCATTGAACAGTGACCACGTGTCAGAGTTGTCCTTTTCCGTGACCTTTTCCTTGTCTCTTCCTTTCCATGTCCCTTTTTCCTTTTCCATATGATCTGTATGCAAAAAACCTATATAAATGCAACACTTACAAGATTCAATGGCTAAAGAAAATGCCTAGCCACCACGTACCAATGTCAGCACTCAGCCAAGCAGTCATCTGTGTGTATGCGCTGTCTCACACTGTGCAGTGTCCAGTTCACTGAGCTGAGCCTTGGAAACGCAAGAGCCAGTGAGATATAGACTGAGGTGTTGATGTTGTTGGATGTCGCTGTATGCTGCCACTTGTTGACACAGATTCAACCCAGCCAAACCGACGTTGCCCTGTTTTTGTTTTTGAGCTGAGAAGGTGTGATTTTCTACTCGGGTGTGCGTTGTGGCAGTAGATGAGCTGGTCTGCCAGAGTGCAGCAGGTCGAGCCAGGCTCTGGGCTCAATCTCCGCTGCTCAATCTCGATTTTTGGTCAATTGGGATTGAGTCCTGGGATGTCGAGGGCTCACCATGGCTCACCAGCCAGGTGCCACACAGGTGTCAAATCTTTCACCTCCTGCAAACTCATTCTGGCGTCTTTTGATGTGTCTTGACATAAGTTGACTGTTTTTGGCCCGTGTGCTATTTTACTTTTACTTTCTGGTGTCAGGGTATGTCAGGCTCAGATATGGCCTGATGGCCTGGAATGCTAATGCCCACCAAGGTTCAACAGTGTATATAAAGACGTCACCAGTGGATGCTTCAATGGATAACATCTACTTTTGTGCAACATGTGCCAACTTTGCAAAGGCTTGCAGAACCACCGCAAGATATAGCAAGCTGAAGTATGCCGAAACATGTTGAAATATGTTGAAATGCATAGAATTGCGTAGGGTAATATCCCGTTCATGAATGTTCATGATAGTTCATGTTTCATGATACTTCGTATGAAGCGTGTCTACATAGGATCATCACATTTGAAGACAAAAGTGGCATGATGTAGCCTGTACAAGGAAAAGAGGCTAATTTCAAAAGATGGTAAGATATACCAAGGTAAGGCATGGTAAGGCGTTAAGGCCAAGCGTGCATCTTCATACCCAAGAGCAACTGGACATTGCAGAAAAAGCGCAAAGAAAGTTGCGGATGTGCGTGGATGCTTCATCGGCATGAACCATCATTAAACCACACTTCCATATGAAATTTGCTGAATCGTACGTACCCCCCCCCCCGTCTAAAATGGCTAGCCATTTTAGTCCCCCCCCCTTAGGATGGGGTGATAACTTAGAACATTTTTTTCATAGTGTTTCTGGTTTTTGTCGGAAGTTGAGCCTTGTTTGTATGCTTCTATCGTCTTTGCAGATTTGGTGAAGGGGAAGAGACAAGAAAGTTCGATCGTCTCTCGCTGTTCATTTGGCGAAGACGGGACCATGCTTGGAGAATGTCTTTTTGGATCGCGAGCCAAACCTGCTCGTGAACCGCAACGATACGCTGGCGAAACTGTGCAGCCGTGCAAAAAGGCACCGGCCTTCTTGGGTCGTTGATCGCTGATGGGGCGAAGCCACCCGAAGGAAACAGCACCATGCAATGGAACCGTGCGCCCCCTCGGACGGAGGATTCTTTCTTTGACTCAGTTGACAAGTCGAACCTCCCAAATCAGCGAGGTTTTTCGTTAAATGGTGGAACAAAAGGTATTTGTCGTTTGGTTCTGAGCAGACCAGGTTTTGCCTTGGATGATCAATGTTGGACGGACCATTCTTGAAGCTACAAGGTCTGAAGCAGATAGCAAACAAGGTCTGAAGTACAAACATGGCAAGACTCGAAATCCATCCTCTGGACGATCGGCGATGACCCGACGATCGGCAAGGTCATGCAGCCTGGCATGCCATCGAGTAGAGGTGACCATCGGAACTCGTAGTTTTGTTGTGCCTGCAAAACCGCGGAGCAAAATGTGTTACCCAAGTA
>JAOBYK010344022.1:0-17453 GCA_025434845.1 Phenganax subtilis | reverse complement strand
AGCGGCAAGTTTGTTCGAAGTGTGCGGCAGAGAGTAAACCCATCGAATTAAGTTAACCATAGAAAATTACGGAAGTTTCAATAAAAAACAGCAGTGAAAATGAAGGTTCTATGTGTTCTAAAATAATAGAATCTGGCATTTTCTCTTGCTAGGCTCCGTGTTTATTTACCGGCACGGGAATTCTTTCACCGAACAGGCTCCGCAGTTAAAGCGTCTGTCTAGTAAACAGAAGCTCGAGAGCTTAAATCTCACCGGAGCCTACAGTTTTCATCATTCAAGTGTAATATATTGCGACTGAGGAAGGACAAATGAAGACAATCACTATATTGTATTAATGTATATTTTTTAACGAGTAATGATAATAACTTTAGAAATTTTCTTATTAATTTAATGGCAAAGGTGGAATATATTCCTTTTCACATCCTTTTGAACAAAAACGTAATGTTTTTCGTATCAAGGAGATAATATATTGTATATATATGTTATAATATTTTATGAAGTGATAAATAACGAAATTGTAATCTAGTAACAAGTAGAACTTGTTTTTTATTGACGTATATATCTCACTATTTAAAAACCACTTGTAATTCTTTTCAGAACGCCATCTAATTTACTAAGAACACCACCTTCTAAAATTATTTTCCTTGCTATTTTCAAATTTATATTTTTCTCTTTTTCCTCTTTTTTATTCTGAGGAAGAAGAAATCTTTTTTTTAGACTCAACCAATTATTTTTTAATTCATCTTGTGTACCTGAAAAATCAGGTTTGTTAGTTTGATTTTCTTTTTCCTTTTGTTACCTCATGGTCCCCAATTAACTAATTTAATTGAGGACCATGATTTGCCCTCATTTATTGTTTGGTGAAAATAGTTTTCTGTTCACTTTTTATTTATGAGAAAACTAAAATTAAGTTCTTTTTCATTTAAAAGAAACGGAAAATAGATGAAAATTAAGTTCTTTTTTATTTAAAAGAAAAGGAAAATAGATGAAAATCATTTTTAAAAATAAATAAGGTAAGGTGAATAAATTGTTGAGAGGTAATTTAAAGCGGTGAATAAATTGTTGAGGGGTGGGCGTTTAAGTGTAGGGCAAATTAAAGAGGTAGAATGTCTTTGGAAGGGAATGTGTTAGAATCGGCCTTTTTCTAACTACTATCTAAATATTAGAGGCGTTTTTTATCTTACTCCAGGACAATCAAACAAGGAAGGAAAACGAATGCTGCTGTTTTTGCTGTCAAACTGAGTCTATGTAACGGCTCAGAAATATTAATCACACTGAAACTCTTTCGTCCGAAGCAGCGGATTGCTTCCAGTTTTTGCTGACTAAAGAAAGCTTCTTACGCGTAACGGAATTGTGTGTTTGAAAAAAAAGGAGTCGGCGATTGTTTATAAAGTTTACCAGAAGGTTATTTTATATTTTGGTTGCAAGACTAATGCTATATGAAAAAGCTATGTAGTTTGGACATTTTGTTACCATGTTTCTCATCATATCGTGAATATACAGCCGGGTGAAAGGTGTATACAATTAATATTTGAAGTAAATGGTTCTCAATCCATAATCGTTGGTTCAACTTATTCTTCACCATTGTGCATAAAACAAAAATCCACTCCATGAGAACTTATATAAATTTTGTAGGCTATCTTTTTTGTAGCAGTTTAATTACATATGTAGTTGATAAGACAATATTTTGTTAACAAAATGTTTGGCTTATAGAGCTTATGAAAATGAGCAATCCCATGAGCTGGAGCAAATCATTCGTTCTATTACAAAAAAATAGAGAGACAAAGCAATGGCTTAATTAATCTCTTTTCACTTAGATGTTGTCAAAGCGAATTGTATTGGACCAAGTTTGTCAAGTGGCCATTCTAGAACTCTCAATCCGTTTTCAGACACATTTCGTTTTCGGTTGGCTTCATGTACAGCTAATCAATGGATAATCGAGGTTTTACAACTTAAAGACATCATTCAGGAGCTCTATAAAATATTTTAACCAGTGCTGAAGTGCAATTGAACAGTTTGGCTACATATAGCCCATGTGATGATATGAAAATTACAATCACAACGTACTACGACATGACAACCTTTGTGAACTGATCAAACGCACCCTTATAGTTCCACTGTTCGTGACAACAGGGTATAACACAAAAGAAAATCATGAAAATATATAACACAGATTGAAACTTAATATGAATCAATGTGGATTTCATTTATAGTGTAGCCGCAAAAAATTACGAAATTGTCGCACTAATTAGGACAGCTGCTATTAATCTGGTTCTTCTACCATCACATACTTCCCCTGAAAATCTACCACTGATTTTACTGATATGGATTGGAGAGGGTATTGAAATCGATGCACAAAACTTTTCCATCAATTTTTGTGCTTTCTTAAACGCCCTTTAGGGAAAGAAATGGCCTTGTGTAATTTTGCAGCCAGACCAGTTAACATTTCCCATATAGCATGTACACAAGTCTCTGCAAGTCACATGGTGCCTCCATTTGGTCATTATCCGGAGACGTGATGTTTCACAAGGCAACGACTTCTACTTCTGACCTAAACTATGATATCGAAGCACATTGTTTGTGGTAGAATCTCTGGAACCGATTTTCTTAAAAAAGCAGTAATTATTCAAAGGAGAAAATCTCGAATGTAGGCATAAATTACCTTTTGGCAATAAATGGCAATATGTCAGCTGCAAGATTTGTAACCGCTTAGCATTTGGTTTTTAATGATTAGTTTAGCAATACGATGTATTTTAGAGAAATTTTTATAAGTTTGAGCGACCATGTATATTGTAGAAGATGTAGTGTACGTTGTTAATTTATGGAACAGCCCTTTGGAAAACAGTGCTCCTTTTGTACTTTTGAATAAGATTAAATGATAATTAAACTGGCATACCGATGACCTCGTGGCCTAATGGATAAGGCGTGGTTCGATGGCTCAGATTATGATATTATGTGAAACTATTTACTTTTGTTTTATCATGTTTCGAAGGATTCCTATAGCTCGTAAGAGGTTCCTGTAAGCTTCAAAATACTAACAGGCTCTGGACCATGGGGCTCAGTCTGCTGGCTAAACGGATAAGTTGCGTCGGAGTGTATTAAAAAACTTCATGTTACATTATTCTCATTCATTCTAATTCGAAATTCTTTCCTCGCTGCTTCTCATTCAAAATATGAAACTTTTTATTACATAATTATTTGTGAAATATTAATGACATATTTGAC
Organism: Phenganax subtilis; assembly: GCA_025434845.1. Classification (NCBI taxonomy): domain Eukaryota; kingdom Metazoa; phylum Cnidaria; class Anthozoa; order Malacalcyonacea; family Clavulariidae; genus Phenganax; species Phenganax subtilis. The sequence goes on along the minus strand of JAOBYK010344022.1, from coordinate 14,228 downwards.
AACAATTTCCCTTGTTAGAGACCTCTACGCATAAATCTCAAACAACGAGATTATTGTTTGCTGGGATCCTGTTGGTTCATATCTGTCTCGTAAAAAAATAGATCCCGTCACCTCTCTCGTAATCCTGAAGAAGTATAGATACAAAATTGATGTTACATGCAGCTTGTGTCATAACTTCCAGTTTTGACACAAGTTCTCTTCAACTCTCCAGATACATGCACTGCTACATGTGCTCATTTTTGCCCGGGGCGTAACTTGGTTCTACGCTTTGGAGGGCTGTGGAATGATTTTGCCCATAAAAATGCATAGACAGCGACTACAAAATCGCATGTTGCCGAGTCATTTGCTTCGAAAATTTGTGATAAGTTTTGCTGAGTCAAAGTGTTTTAATTAGCTCATTTATTGATATCATTATTATAAAGTGCCTGGGTGGAGATCAAACGCTTGCAGGTTACAGTAATGGCAGGATGGTGTAATCTCTTTTACATAGCAGCATTTTAGTAGAGAAGCAACTTACTTCCCGCTTTTTATCATTGTATGTTTATATTGCCTTTTTGTAACTTGCATGACGTAGCAGATTCAGTCAGATTTGTAAATCTTTTAAATCCGTTTGTGGAGATATTGTTGGCCAATATTATCCATGTAATCAAGGTAAAATGGGAAAGCTAGTAAATTAATGATGTTGAAAGTTTTGTCTGATGAGGGACTGTCGATGGAGAATGACTGTCATTGGAAAGGTTATAAGAATGGTGGAGATATCGGGTTTCGGTTTAGCGTAGAGTTTTGTAATTGCAATGAAGCTATTACAAATCATTTAAAGTGTTTGGGATAACTTGATTGAAGGAAAATTTAGTATGTGCAAGTTCAACAGGAACTCAGAGACGTAGGAAACGAGGGAGGAGCTGCTTCATTTAAAATCGAATATACTTTTATAGTAAAATATCCGTGAACTACTTCGAATACTTACAAAGGAATGCTTCATTCATCAGTTCAGGGGTTGGTGTTGGAAAAGAAAGTATTTCAGCGTTAATTAATTAGAAATCTCATAGATTTTCAATAACTCACAGATTGTCATGAGGTCTCTAAAATTATATGGACTTGAACGACTACATCGAAATAAAGTGATACAACCTTAGAAAGATCGTTTCCCATCACCTAGAAATATCTTAGATCCGTTCGTAGGCACTCCCTACAAAGAAGTCGTAATTTACCTTTCTAAGTTATAATTCCAGCATTGTATTCATTTTAATGGCTGAAGTACGCCCTCTAATTTATACGAAAAACCCAGTGATATTTTCTCTTTAGCTCTTCACCCTGCATAAACAATCCGTGTACCCTGTTCGGACGTCATGTGATACCGAAGCAAATTTCTTGAGAAGTCTTCAGAAAAAAACGAAGAATACATTTCTATGTATTCTTTTCTAGCAACCAACAAGCCTAATAGAATGGCTCCACTTTAATTGTCTTCCAAATTTGCCAATATTTACTCCAATACTGCCTGAAAAGCATGGCATATAATTCAAAGTACAAGAATTGCCTTCAATTATGTCCCAAAATTACTTTGTTTTTTGAACGTTAATTAGCTAATTGCGTTAGTGATGCAAGCTAAATAATATTTTCACGCAGCGAACTGCGTGTCAGTGGCTGTGACACACTCAGTCAGCGTATTTGCCTTTTAGCCGAAAGATTTACGGTTCGAAAGTGTCCATGTGCAGACACGGAGTTAGCACATGCTCTTAGACAAACATGATAACTCCCTCCCAAGAAAATAACTGCTTTTTTGAGTAAATTTTATAAAGCTCGAAAACGAAGGTATTCAGCCCTCCAAATTAGTATTCATGCAAAACTGCACAAAGAGTTTTTTCAAGAATCGAGTGATTCTTTAATTAACTTACATCAATGGTCTGTCGTTCTGATGAAAGCCATATATGAATACTTAAAATTATAGGCTCCAGCGAGATTTGAACTGACGATTCCTGTTTACAAGAAAGGCACTTTAACGGCTAAGCTACAGAGCCTGCAACGCTTCATTTACTTAAGTAACTTTTATTGTAAACTCCTGGGGGTCGTGATATTTGTTTTTAAACACGGTTTCTCGCGAATAACTAGATTATCTTTGTTTAGAAACAACTTTGTTTTCTTCAAGTGCACTATTGACTAGCCTACTGAGAATCAGCAGGATCTATGTGTAGGCCAACTATAGACATGATACATGATAGTTCAAGAATAATAGAGGGATATAGATGTGTAAAGTGTGACAATGGCGTCTGCAGAGGATCAACTTCGGCACATTCTTTTCCTAATACCAATAAAGTTACAAAAAATGAATTGAATGGCACTTAAGATTTGACAAGCTTAGTTCAAAGGATCTGGGGTTTCGTGGATACAAGGATAGCGAAGCTGATTTTGAATCGGAAGGATGAATATTCTAGCTGAAAACGTCTTGATTGTCTGGACAAACGCAATGCAAGACACGCGGACACCCAGAATCTTGTGTCATCAACACAATAAAAAATTCCACTTTTAAACCTACGTTTGATTACATGACCCGTGTGATTATGCTGATATATACGTCTTTTTCTTTTGTTCGTGTAATAAAGCACCTAATGTGCCATGCAAAGCTTCACCTCCTTCCATAATGGCTAATGTTTAAGGTGGCTTCATACAGTTTTTATCGTAAATATACTGATGACTAAAATGAGACCCATGCAAGCCATTACCTGACAAGGTATGGGGATGAAATTTTCACCGAACATGGATGTTATTATTTGAAAAATTTTTCGACAGCTGCTTTTGCTAAAACTATGTTACCATGGCAATAGTGCGTCCGCAATAAGCACATTTTTTGTATTCTTCATGCCGTTTTGATGATTTCTTTCAATAAATTTTTTTTTAAATTTGCCAGTCAAAATAGCGTTTTAATCATTCTCCTGCCGTATTTTTAAAAAAATAAATCGACACATCTTTGAGTAATGTATAAATATCTTCAATGTTGTAATTAAAAAGAATTCTATATATTTTTTTAAAATTCTGTATTAAGGTTGACAAACGTAACTTGTTTAAAAATACGAAACTTAAAAAATTTCACTGAAGGACAAAGAAGAATTTCAAAGATATATTTGAGAAATTGTGCAAGCTGATTCATCAAAATTTTTTCCAAAATTAACAGTTTCGGGCGAGAAGTCACGCGCAGGTTTCGTGGAGGAAGATAGAACATGCGAGACAACATCACTGAAAAACATCATGTAAACCGCCCGTTTCCCGATATATTGTGGCCTTGTTTTTCTGTTAGGCTGCCCACAAATACTCTTAAAAGGTTTATAATATTTTCTGTAATAAATATATCGACCCATTTGCTTCGGCAAAAGATTTTTCCATGAAAAGCCATGTTCATATTTTGGTTTTAAGTTCCGCGAGTTCCCCCGGCTATTTTGAGCTTCCCAAGACGTATACGAGCAACGCTTCCCTGGGAGAAAAAACCCTAGGAAGCCACCTTAATAAAATCGTGCCTCTGTTGATCAATGCACCATGAAATTGGCAAAGAGATCATATACATGACAATCTTTCCAATATTTTACAAATTATTCGTGTTAACCGTTATAAAATTATGAAAATAAAGATGTAAAGACTTTATTTGGTTGTTCTACATCGGTCTAGAAACTTGGAAGCGCCGGGTATCGATCCCGGTACCTCTCGCATGCTAAGCAAGCGCTCTACCACTTGAGCTACGCCCCCTTTGTGCTTGTTTAGTTTGAATGAAAGACACAAAAATTACCTTTGCACATTCAGGGCAAAACAAGAGTCATTGCAATACAGCGACGGAAATCAAACCAATGCCTCGGAAGACTGGTGCTTAAAACCAGCATTTTAAATGATTTCAAGGAGAAAAAAACGTTTTGGGGACTAGCAATGTGTTTTGCAACAGTCGGACAGAAAATTGATATAATTCTTATTTTTTGAACAGGCAATTGGAGCATTTTATGTAGTAGGTCTGAAACCGAAATTTGCTTATGGAAATTAAGAAACTTATTCGTTATTTGAAACTATGCCGGACAAAAAGAATTTTAGTTGGTGTGGAATTTAAAGAAGTGCCATTAATACATCAAAAATCTGGGGCTTGAAAAAAGAGTTAAAATTTGATAAGGCTCGGGAAAAGAGACAGCTAAAGACTAGGAATTTTGAGTCGGAAGAAACCAAAAAAAATTATTTTAAACTGGCTCCACAGCTTAAAGAGACGATCTCTAAATGAAAAGAGAGTTATCATCTGGGTGTTTACTACTCAAAGAAAGCTTAGGGTGATTGGCTTGAATGTCAAGAAGAAATGACTAATCACCTTGCCGTTCCTGAGCTAGTTTTCATTGAAAACACCAGTATCTGTCTTTATGATAGCAATTGAAAGGTGCCTGGTAGAGAAACACTTAGGAAAAACGTTTTATGCAATGACTACAGTAAAACATGACATTCGATTGGTAAATATCAGTACGGGATGACAATACCAGCGTGCCAGGAAATTTGTCCCCTGGACCGTATATCCATGAAAATTTGGCTTCCCCGGACCATCTTTAAATTGATCCCCCGTTTGGAAATATGGCCCCCACAGTTTTTTGTGTATTACTGTACGCAGAGATCCAGCTATATCGCGTTAGATCTCTACGTAGGCTTCTAAAAACATGCTTGGCAATATTTAAAATGTATAATGTCCAGTTTTTTTTTATCAATTAAACATTGTTTTATAAGATACTACGAATTACGAATTGCTTAGACTTAAAAACAACTGATAATATTGTGCATCCGCCAAAACATATAATATTTTCAGCATTGACAGTATAGTCAATGAAACCCCATTTCAATAAAAAATTCTTTCTTAAGCCATGTTCTCATATACTGTAATTTATGGTCGATGATTCCCGATCCACTGTTGTTGACTAGTGTGAAGCAAAATATACAATAGACAAAGAACTTCACGCATCGATGATCAAAGATAACAGGCTTTGCCGATATAAGTTATGATGAGTGAAAACCAGCCGTTAACTCAATGCATTACTAAATCTGCCGTAGCTAATCCTTTTATATGTATATCAGTAATTTTGCAGACGCATGACATCAATGCAGGAAAGGATCGAAAATATGCGGTCATTGAAATCACGTCAGTTTTTATCTATGTGAATGTATTTCCATAATGCAAATTGTCAAAGAGGTTTAGGACATTCGTCTTAATAGGAACTTTAGAACTTTTCCAGCCAGCAGTATACGTTAGTATCTTGGCCTTTAGAAGAGAACAAATTTCTGAAGTGGAGGCCGAAGTTCGTAGGAAATATGACCCCTGGGACAAAATTTTGTTTAAAAATTCGATCCAGACCAATTCTTTTTTTTGGGGGGGGGGCAAATTTACTCCAACATCGAAAGTTGGCCAAAAAATGGGCACAGTTTGTATTCTAACTTAAATTGCATGCATAAAGACGACGACCCGTTTTTAATCAGTGAACTATATACATGGAAGGCTGACTTCAGTCATTTGCGTAATCAAAAAGTAAAGCCAATCATGACGGAAATTGAAGGCATTCTTGCGCGTCATTTTCAGTCCTTTTGAGTGCTCGGTGATTTTTTCAATGGCCAAGGAGCAAAGGACATCTAGTTTCATATTTTTTCCTCTTATCTTGAGATAAATATGAAACGATTTTTTTATTTCGCTGAGGATTGCCCTGAAATTGAAGTAATTCTATTTATCTTTATTTTTATTTGAAAACAAGAAAGAAAAGGATCATCTAAACCTGTCAAATTTTTCACCAGAAAAGTACATGTACACAGTTTTATTTTAATAAAGTATGAAAACATTTCAAAATATCGTATCAAAAATATACCAATAGAGCAAACTAATTTGTTTTCGACTGCTAATTAAAAGGTATAATGAAAGAGTTGTAAAACAAGGATTTCCAAGTCAGGTGAGTCCACTTTTATTTCGAAAAATAATTTAGTCATTGAAAAACGAGTAATAACTTTTTATTTCTCGATCAGTTGGTGAATTGTTAATTTATATGAAGGTTTGCCTTAGGTAAATAATTATTATCACTTAAAGTTTCTGTACAATTGGACATAACAAACAGCCGAACCTGTTGTTGTAGTTTGAAATGTTTTTTAAAACAAGATTATACGTACGTATACTTTCCAGGTAAAAAAATTGACAGGTTTAGATAATCTTTTTCTTTCTCGCTTTTGAATTAAAATTACTTAGACTGCAGGAACCTCCTCAGCGATATGAAAAACTAGCTTCACGTTTATTTTTAGGAGTATAAGAAGAATATGAAACTAGAATTCCTTTACTCCCCAGCCATTAAAAAGGTGACCACACACTCAAGAGGACTGAAAATGACGCGCAATGGGGTGATGCTCGAACTTTAGAAGGTGCAAACAAAAGTACTCGTCTGCAGCTTGTGAATTTTTACGCTTTCCAAACTCTCACGACATCCCGCTTGCTTGGATGACCCATGACGCTACCCTGCACGGAAAACCATTTGTTATTCTTTTAATCCTGACAAAACACGGTGCTTTGTTTGCATACAATCATGTGTGCTTTGTTTGTATGCTTCAAGTATTGTTCTTCTTACAGTTCTTGTTTTACTATAGAAACTATCTGTGCACGCCTTTTATGCCGTTCTATCGAATGTCAACAGCAATAAATTTCTACACCTCCACCAAAATGTCGTTTTAGGTGTTTTGATGGTCTTTGTGCGTGATTCTTTACCTATAAGATGACATTCATTCTATCAAGTATTAGATTGGACATTTTAGAAAGGCTACATTAAGACTATTTTGGAATTACCAGTATTCGAGAAAGGACTAAACAGTTTTTATGGTGGCTTGAAATGAAAACGTGTATAAATGCCAATGCTACATATGACGGGAGCAAAGCAAAACAAATTATTCCAAAACCATTTTGAGATGTCCAATTATTCAAGCAACACCGTGGTGAGTGCTCCATGTGTTTGCTTTTATGCACCAATCTACAGAGGTGCAGCTTCGAGTCCCGCTGCTCTTACTTCATCCATTCTCGAATTAAGGCATTTATGTTTAAAATCGTAAATGGATTTGCGTCGTCTTATTTGCGAAATGTTTTCTCCTTTCGTGACACGGGTTGTAACGTCAGAAATTCCGAAGTTATATTAAACCTACTTAAACCACATACAAACTTTCTAAAACAAAGCCTGCATGTGTTATAATGGAGTGCAATAAGGAACAGTTTACCTCAGGAAATACATAAGCTTCCATCATTATCGCAATTCAAGAAATCTACAGATAGTTTTTACAATAATTTATAGTCCCGACTCCGTACGGCAATCTTGTAAATCAGTTAGATTTTTTTAATCAAAATCCATGTACTGAAGATTCTACGGATGTTAAATAAATTTTTATTGTACTGTATTGTATTCGATACCACGCGCTTCCGAATTTCTTGGAACTTTGTAAGCTTGAAAAGATATTATGTCATTATTTGTATTCTTTTGTATTGTTTAACAACACGAATGTGCCTAGCGTACTTATTTTAACAAGGTGCTTTCACCGCCATGGTACAATTTCATTTCTTGAAATGGAAACATTGATGAAGCTTTTAAATGTTTTGTGGCTTATTTTTAAAGGCGCCTATAAGTGCTGCACAATAAACAATAAAAGTGTACGCAATTAACCCCACCCCTCGAGGTTAAAATCATGGTTACTGTCCAGTGCAAGAAGGCGTTTTCGGGCAGAAAAATGACTAATAAAAAAACATTCAAAAAGTTTTTTTAACATTTTGATGCAGTCAACATGTCAACTGTTGTGGCACAATCAGTCGATGTTTTTGGCTATTAAACGAGAGAATTGGTTCGATTGCTCTCATATTACGAAACCGTGTTTACAAATGCTATGAGACAAACATATCTCCTTGATACGAAAAACACTATTTTTTGCTCAAACTTCAAAGGTTTCAAAAAGGAATATGTTCCACACTTGCAATTTGATTCAAAAAATTAAATAATTACTATCATTACACTTTAACGTTAATAAAGTATAATGATTCTCTTCATTTCTCCTTCCTTGATTGCACTATACTACTTAGATGGTTAAAATTATAGGCTCCGGCGAGATTTGAACTCACGATCTTCTGTTTACTAGACAGACGCTTTAACCGCTAAGCCACAGAGCCTGTTCGGTGAACGAAGCTTCACATGCTGGTAAATGTACACGGAGCCTAGCTGGGGGAAAAGCAACATTTTATTTCCCGGACCAAATAGAACCTTTATTAAGGATTTGCAAAGCAAAATCCTTTATGTTATTGAGTCTGCAAGTGCATATGTGCGTGTGTTGGGCATGAATTGCGCTTATTTTCGTCAATACGCTTACGGCTAAACTACTTAGCTTTTGTTTTCAACTAAGGTTCGTGAAATAAGACTGTTAAGATTAGACATGTCAGGGAAGAGGTTTTTTAAAGCCAAATATTGAGAGTTTGTTTGACAAGAGCGGGCCATATTTCGAAAATTGATTTATGGTGCTTCCACTTCCTTCATTCCTTTTGATTTTTTGGTACGTCAAAGAAGGTTATATTACTAATTGTGGAAAGAGAGGGGTGGTTCTCTTTGTCTTCTCGTTCGTTTTATGCTTTATTATTTTACAAAAGCGTGATTTCTCACCATTTCTGTCTTAAACCGCAAATCCTTACACGCACTGCTTCAGTGCCTATTTTTTTCGTTTTTGTTATTTCTTTCAACATCTGTACTTTTCCATGGTTGTCTTCCACGAGTTGACTCACTGCTGCATTTCGAGTTAAACTTGCCCTTAGCAGTTTCACAAGCTATTGCAGAGTTTGAAAGAAGTGGTGTAGTATTCCTGACACTATCATTATACACTGGTGTTTGAAATTTAATAATTTCACAGTTTAGGAGCAAAAAATGTTAATACAGTAAGCTCTCCGAAAAGCGGACACTCTTGGGACCAGATTTATATCCCACTTTATAAGGAGGTGTTTGCCTTGGAAAGGCTTAACTAATCTGACACCAAATGGACTAAATGACAACTAAAGATTCATTATTGTGAAAAATATTCTCTACCATGCAGGAATACAATCATTAAAAACACGTTGAAAAGAACAAAGTATCTCAATGCAAAACAGATGCAAAATGTTCATCAAACTATCTTTTTTAGAATCATTTACTATGTGGAACTATAAGAAAACACATAGATATTAATATCTGGTGTGCGCTTTGAGAGGTATTTTGAACAAAAAAACAACGGAAACCAATGTCCCCGTTCTCCTTAAAGAGGTGTGGGCCTTGGAGAGAGTTTTATTATAAAGAAACAAAGACAAAACGGCAGGGACCAAAATTTTGCCTGCCTTAGGCCGGTGTTTGCTCAGAGCGAGTTCAACTGAATTAAAACTTGCGTTAGCGGGGAATTGAACCCCGGTCTCCCGCGTGGCAGGCGAGAATTCTACCACTGAACCACCAACGCAAAGTTAGGAAGATGTCATAAACAAATTTCTGCTTTTTATTGAAGTGATCTGTAGTAAGTCTTTACCGGCTCTAATCTCTAAAATTTATGCCTCATAAATATTTCCGAACGATTACAATTGTCTTTGCTGAAATAGCTACAAAACTTCAAAAAGAGAGAGTTCTTGCGCCATGACAATGAAACAATCAAGTATTAGGAAGTAGACCATATTTTACAGCGGAACAATGACCAAAAATCTGCTGGCAGTACTCATGTAGCAATAGAGACAATGACGTATGCAGTCGGTCCAATGTGATTTTTGTGAAAGAATAATGACAGAAACTGTTAGCTGTAAGTTCAGTCTCAGTTTTGTTATTAAAGATTAGTGAAATGACAAATTACATAAGTATAGAACCGAAGTTCCATTTTTTCTAGAGTTTCATTGGTCAAAGGCGCATCAAAGGAAAAAAACCAAATTATGCTGTATCCCTTGCAGCAGTGCGTGCATGAAATAATACGTTATCGACCGAGGAATAACAAACAAAATAACGTGCGCCATCACATGAAGACGCGACCATTGGACGACCACAAAAGCACACGATTTTTTGGCACTTTAATTTCGGTATTTTCATAAACAGCAAAAATAGAAAGAGTCGACGACAAAACTGGCGTTCACTTGTTCTTTTGTTTGTTTCTTTTACTACAGGTATACAGTGAACATTTTCTGAGCGGACCACCCGTCTAAGGGGCGGACGCCGCTTTAAGGCAGACAAAATAATTTGGTCCCTGCCCTTTTATACTTATTTCTCTATATATAAACTCTCTCCAAAGCCGACAACTCTCTAAGGAGAACGCGGACCCTTGTTTCCTGTGTTTTTTTGTTGAATATACCTTTCAAAGCGGATACTGGATGCTAATATCTTTACTTTTTTTTTATACTCATACATAATAAATGACTCTAAATAGTTTTACGCACTCTTCCTTTCAACGCATTTTTAATGACTGTATTCCTGCATGGTAGAGAATATATTCCACAATAATAAAACATTAGCTGTCATTTAATCGACTGGGTGTCGTATTAGTTAAGCCTTTTTAAGGTGGACAACTCTTCAGGGCAGACAATAAATTTGGTCCCAAGAGTGTCCGCTTTAGAGAGAGTTCACTGTAGCTATAATAAAACACTGTTTCCCTCGCGTCCAGTAAGTAAGTGATAAATGGTTTCTCATCACTTTTTTAGTAAGTAACTAAGTAGAAACTTTATTTAACTACGCTAACCCCTACAGCAGAAACTGGTTTCCAAAAGAGGCGTAGATTAAAAATTTAAAATTTACAACGATTTACAAATTTACAGACGTTAGATTAACAATTACAAAACACAAAATACACTTATTATAATTACATTAACGAATTATTAATTCACAAGTCACTAATGTAGTTTTAAATAACTGGCTGGGTGTCGTACAATTGAGTCAAATAGTCTATGAGATTCATCAATATTTCTTAGTTCATCGGGGAGGCTATTCCACAAGTTTGCTCCTCGTAATTAAGACCTTTTTTAGGATACTCCGTCCTAGGTTTAGACAGATGGGGCTTTGTGATAGGGCCTCGTGGATTATAATACTCAGCAGAAGGCGTCTGTTGAAAAATATCTATTAATTGTTTGGGCGCTAGTTCATGAGTTATTTTATACCAAAGACGTGCAGCAATTTGACTTCTGCGTTTCTTTTAAATATTCCATTTGAGTTCATTGAAAGCAACTGCAGATTGGCGCTGCTCAATTATACGACTCGTAACCACTCTAGCAACCCCAGCCGATTTCGTAATGTCTGGAGACGATCAGAAAGTACAATAGCAATACTATCCCAAACTTCACAACAGTAGTCAAAGTGTGGTAATGCAAGTGCATTGTGAGCAGCAATTAATGTATTATGATCCACACGGGCTTTAAGCTTTCTGATCGCTCCGATTCAGGATGAAAACTTCTTAGAAATTTGTCAACATGTTTATCCCATAACAAATATTCATCAATGCAGATTCTAAGTGATTCAGTTTTTGTTACACTTTTAATTGCCACATCACCAGGAAATACATTTGGAGTAGGTTTTGTGGAAAACACGGACACCGGACAACCGGGCAACCGGAAAAACGGACAGTGTTTATTTCATTTACCGAGAAAGGTGAATATAACTTGAATAACTGATTGATTAACTTATCTGTAAATTGTAAAGAACCTTGATAGCCATATTTCTGCGTCAAGTTTTCTTTACAAAAGAAATGCTACTATTACATGTGTAGAAAAGAAGCTACTCATGTTTAAACCTCAAAATCATGTGGGCTACGAACTCTCATGTATACTTTAGTGAAACGATGATCGGATATTAGACAGATTTAGATCGAAGACGCGGACGTTAAGACGACGCGAGTGACTCAAGCTTGCGCGAAAAAAAGGCGGTTTGTTTACTGGCAACGTTGTCGCAGCGATTTTCAAGACGCCAAAAGCAACTTTTCACGTCTTATCCAGGACGTCAGTTTTTACAGTATATCTTCTTGGTGAAAACAGTACACAATGAAAATCGTACAAGTAATTTCAACAAACTGTTGTTTTGTAATTTTTTGACTTTTTTCGGATTCATTTATCTACATATATACATAAATTTAACTGCAAGTTGTTCAAAAATTTGTTGCTGGTTTGGCAAAAGTGCAGTCTACAGCAACCGTGCCATATATAAAACCAAAAATTATGCTTCATGCTAGTTTCAAGTAAGAGATTTTCTTCCATGTTTTATTACCTATTTCTGATCAATCTAGCTCTAGCGTTTGCAGTTTCAAACTTTTATTTTTAAGTCCATTGAAGTTTCCATTTTGACATAAGTATTTTTTTTATTTAAATTTATATTAAAACTTGGAAAATTATTGTGGTACAGTATTGTATTCATATATCATTACAGGTTGAGCATGATATGGCCAAAAGAGAAAGAATTTTAGTCTTTTGAAGACTTTAGTCAGTAAGAAAAATGTATATTCGAAACATAAAGTGTCTTAGTTTTGTCTTGGCGTCCTACTTTTATGTCTAAATCTGTTTTTGTCAACAACACGACGGCGTCCTGGACCCAGACCTCGCACGTTAATTTGATTTCGTCTTAACGTCTGCGTCGTCGATCTAAATCGGTCTATTAATCTAAAAAGGCCGATAATCGACCGTTTTTACGTAGATCGGTCATCGACCGTTTACGTGTCATTATCGGCTATATATCGACCGTCTGATCAACATGTATAGCTAGCCATTTTAACTCATGAAGAAATACTAAATGCTTAGATCCCTGAACTCTGCCTTATTTTTCCGATGTTTATGCACCAAGTTTACACCGAAAAGTGGGAACTTCCCGCTATTAGCGCCAAGTATGCGCAGAGTCTATGTTGATTTTCAAGCTAATTGTAACGAAAATAGATTGTCTTCGCTCAAAAACAGTAATTTTAAATATATTTTATTTCTTTTTCTTTGCAAGCATTTAATATACTTTCAAACTAGTTTTTGATAATAGATCACTTTTAAAAATGGTCAAGTTATGGCAACTTAGATCGAAATCTTGAGCTCTCACTCAACATTTTGTGAAATGCAAAGTGTCAAATTATGTAGAACAGTTAGTATTCTGACAGATAGCCGCGTGCATCATAATTCTTACAAATGCTTTTATCGGCAATGTCGTGATTAAATAAAATTGCAAGCAGGGCCGTCCAGAGGGGAGGGCAAAGGGGGCAATTTGCCCCGGGCCCCAGGCTTGTGGGGGCCCCCAAAATACTCTAAAATCTATCTGCATGGGCTTTTTCGGGGAGGATGGGCCCCCAGAGAGAATTTTGCCCTGGGCCCCCAAAATTGTCTGGGCGTCCCTGATTGCAAGATGCCGTTCAGTCTTCCTTTTTTTCCAAGGTGAAAGTTTCATATGATCGGTTTATAAATGATCTTGAAGGATTTTATGGACAGACTTGTCCAATATAAGTGAAATTGGAAGAGCGCACTTTTAAACAGATCTGATTTCTTTTTTATATAATTCATGAAGTATCATTTTTTTTAAAGAAGACTTAGACGCAACAATATGGCAAGCAAGGTTCTTTACAACTCTAGACCCTTGTTCTTTAAAACTCGAGACCCTTCCATACTATGTAAATAGTATGTATCTAGTGTGTAAATACACTGTAAATCCGATTTACAAACTAATGGTACTTTTACATACATTGTAAATTTTTTCAATGTTTGTAAATTGTTTGCAAATTGTTTGTAGATTTCTGGAGTTTTTTTCCAATGTTCTGTTTTTTTTTGTAAATAGTTTGTAAATAAGATGGAATACGATGGATTTACTTAGTAAATAGTTAGAAAATAAGATGGAAAACTATCGGTCTACTTTGTAAATAGTTTGGAAATAAGATGGAATACTATGGATTTACTTTGTAAATAGTTTGAAAATAAGATGGAATAGGTTCCAATTTCTTTGTAATTAGTTTGTAAATAAGATGGATTGCAATGGAATTACTTTGTAAATAGTTTGTAAATAAGACGGAATAACATGGAACTACTTTGTAAATAGTTTGTAAATAAGATGGAATACAGTGGAATTACTCTGTAAATAGTTTGGAAATAAGATGGAACGCAATTGAATCACTTTGTAAATAGTATGGAAATTAGATGTTCACTGAATGTACCACTCAGTGAACATTGGGATTGTAGAACAACACACACATCGATTTCTTTGGCGTGACTTGGACGTTAGCAG
>JAOBYK010343911.1:0-17459 GCA_025434845.1 Phenganax subtilis | reverse complement strand
ATATATGTATGTATGTATGTGTACATCTGCCAATGGCCAATGACAAACACACTCTTTTTTATCACTAGCATATATTATATTTTATATTTTTAATTGTATCGTTTGGCGTACTTGTGTAAAATGTCCGATCTGCTGGTTCTGATGGCCAGGTCGTTTAAAATTAGTTTCTTGATGGCAGTAATTGTAACTCCAGATTTCGTCGTACCTAGTAGGCAAGATCATACGTAAAATCGCTAAGTAATGCAATGAAAGTATATTGTTAGGTTAGAGCATGATAAATATGTGGAAAATAGCATAAGTGGTATAATGCACTGGCAATTTGAAATAAGAGTTCATTCTAACCTCTGATATATATGTCAATGAAACAGAGTAAAATGTCCATGACAGAAAAGTTTCCGCACTACTAAGGTGTCTACATTGAGCGTGTATTCCACTACGCGAAGCTGTTCAAGCAAATGCTATATCTATAGCAACGTAATTGGTCCGTTCAAGTCTTTATCGCAGCGAATATTTTACAAGCCAATCACATCGCTCAATTTGCTTTTCGCTCGAACTAATCCGCTTGATGGAAACAGGCTGTAGTGACGTATCATCCGCATAAGAAAATGGAGCCACACTAGGAAGGTGTAAATATTTGAGGGGATGTCTGTTACAAAATTGACCCTATCATTGAAGCATACGTGTTCGTACAAAAGAGATGTCTACCTCAGAAAAGTGCGCACAGCAGAGGTAGCCACATTAGAAAGTAGGGGTGAGCCGATCGACTATAAGACTAATATACCGATCCGATAAATTTCGATTCGATTTTTAATGAGATCGGCCGATTTATCAGTTGCTACCGATATTTATTGGTGAATTTCTTACGTAACTTCTTACATTTCGCAAGGCACCAAAATAATACAAAAATCATTTGTTTTTAATCCTTTTGCTTCTCACACTAAGCAGTCAACTTTTGACTTATCAAAAGTAGTTTCAAACTACGCCGCGCATTTTCTTCAAGAATAATGCTACTTCTATACGTTGATCGGACAGCCGATACATGGCCGATAATGACCGTGCAAATGGCCGATAACCGATATGTCTAAAAATAACCGATTATCGGCCTTTTCCGATTAATTTCCGATTATCGGCTCATCCCTATTAGAAAAGTAAGTGCGGTGAAATGTATATAATGCGGAATGCTAATTTTATAACAACAGATTCGATCTCTAACATTTGCCATTTCCCCTTTGTACAAACTGAGCCCGTTGGGCGGGGTCTGTAGCTACAATAGACCGAGATCTGATATATTTTTTTTAAAACCAAGCAAGCAAGGGTAATAAAAAGTTTATTAGATGGCAGTTTGTACTTTTAGTACAATAGATAGTTATGCACATTACAGCAAGCGTGGACCATGGTACACAAGCATATGAGTGGACAGCAAACCAAATATTAATTTAAATATTTTAAACTTCACTTTCTGAATGTTTTTTCTCTGGCTATATTCGTCTTTGTTGATCACTTAGATTGTTTTGTTTCGCCCTTTGCATCGTCAAAAATTAATCGCTTTCGCCGTTCTTTTTCATAGTTTTAATCTTTGTTTTGGGCTTGTATTCTGTAATGGACTGGCAGTCCATTAGGGGAAAATAAAGGACTGCTTTTATAGCTTCTAAGCCGTTCAAAAAGCGTGATTTTACTGAAAATGGACTTCAGCCATATAATGAAGATTACGTAGAGAATGTAGGCAAAAATGAACTAAAGAAACAATTCTCATCCATCAAAAGTGTGAGTCTTTGGATAAACTATAAACTATATAGGCTCGTGGGTTTCAGATTGGTGAGCTTTTTAAACTTTGAGTCATGGTATATATCATTGCTGTTTAAGCTTTTTCTTTGATAGCAGTTTTAATATTTCCAGCGTTTCCTTACCATGCTTTAGTAGCATTTGTTTCAGCTGCTGTACTTCCCCATGCTGTCGCTAAGTTTTCCCCAGCGCCGTAACATGGCAGTGCACAATGATATAATCCATTGTTTGCTGCAGCCAAATATTCAGCGTAGGCCTGGGCTTGACTCTGAAGCCTGAAATTACATAAGAAATTTATAAATACGACTAATTTCCACTATAGCTCAGTAACATTAATTGCAGTATAACAAAAAAAAGAAATTTTCAGTTTGCCTATAGTTGCATGTGAAAAGTTTGACGAAGCTAGTTCAAATATGAAGAAAACTCTTCTGGCCGTTCTTTATCCGTTGATAATTCATAATTTTCGTCGAAGAAAACCTTATAGTTTAGTCATTATATATCACGAGATAGTTGGTAGAATTGAAAAACTTCGATGTATCTAGTAAGCTACCGTTTCATACGAAGTTTCATGCCAAAACGTCGTAAACATGTTTTTAAATTCTGCTTGTTAATCTTTACTGTGTGACATTTACATTAACGTGAACACGTAACTAAGACGAAGACAATTTTTTTAAACGAAATATTCTATGAATATGTTTTCAAAGCGTAAACATGATCAAACAAACTGGACGGCAAAAACTTTGTAAGCCTCCAAACTAATCTTTAGTCATTGTATATACAAAGGGTAAATTTTGTGGTATTAAACTTACGTTAAGTCCATTGTCATGAGTGGTACTCCATGTTTTTCTCTGTAGTAGTTATGTAACTGTAGTTGATCGTTTCGAAAAGCTTGTAGATCAAACCCTGGGTTTAAGTTCGCATCGTTCTGCTTTAGTTCGTTCAAATTATCCCGACCAATGTGCTTGGACCTGAAGAAGATCAGCATGCATTTATGTCGTTTTACAGTGATTGCAGAAGCTGCACCTCATATGCACATAAAAAATGCTCATTGTAAAAAAGTGTATAACTGATAAAACCATCCAGGACAAATATAGTTCAATTTTTAACACTAGAAACTACACGTTTTGACTTATTGCAGATTATCCTTAAGTTTTTTACCTGGTCTGGATTACAAATGCGAATAGTTGAAAAAGTGAAATATATCCAATCATCTGAAAAATGAAAAATTAGGTTGGTATTGATATTAAAGTTGGAAAGAATCTTTACGCTGCATGTCGCATTTATGCAGCTAAGGTTTTACTACGGTTGCAACTCGCATCCACTGTCGATCGTTTAATACTCAGGCTATAGCTAGAATGAACAAGAAAGCGTTTATTACCGATATATCACACCGAAAAGTATGTGTAAAAACGAGGCACCAGCCAATTATTTTTACACTCTTTCAAGGATAAAAAACACTTTGATGTCTACATTAGAGAGTACGTGTCCGTATTAGAGACGTGGCCAGATTAGAAAGACGTTTTAGAACAGAGGTGCCCATTTTAGAGAAGTGTTCGTTATCAAAGAAGAATCTGCGTTGGAGAGGTCTCCACATTAGTGACACTCACGTGAGCGGTGCATGCATGTTTTCACAAGCGGTGTAGCCAGAGATTTCGTGCCTGTTCGCAGGTATAACTGTTTGTGGTAAAAACAACTTATTAAAGTATGCTTGTGAGTATAGCAACATCAGTTGTAAATATGTTCAAGTCTTTTTACATGAATTGTGTAAAATTTCCGCTGACCACTTGTCTAAAAGCCTATTTGTTCTTCTCAACCATTACCAGCAAAACAATTCGCTTCCAAGAAAAGCCGTCTTGTCCTAGTGTATTTAGGAAAAAATAATTGCTTTGAAGAATGTAAAATTAAATGAATGTTAAAAACTTTTGTCTAGACTTTTGCATATTTTTTGTAAAATAAGGACTAGAGCATGTTGAAGAAATTATTTCACAATTAGCTTCAAAGATGGCGGCAAACTTGTTGTTCTAGTTTTATTAGGGCTGCTTTCCGCTGTTACGTTTTTCATGCATAGGCACGTGCCTGTCTGTACGTGCAACTTTAAATTGCTGCAAAAACTTTTTTATAAACTACGACAAAATAAAAGAGTTTAGTCTCTCAATCTTTCAAATATATTTGAAAAGTCCAAAATTTTGAAGGATTAAATTGCTACGCGCGCGTGAGAAAATGCAACAGTGGGTTGCAATCCTTGGAGACTATTGGTTGTAGGCTTTTAGCTGTCAATTTGCTGCGTCGCATATTTAAAATACACGCTCCGCCGCGCCGGCGAAGCAGCTGCAAGGCAAAATGACCTATAGAGAACTGTCTGACTGTCTATATCGAGATGGTGACTCTATAGTACTTTACATATCAACTACGGGGTTAATACTGCTGTGGTTTGGCTATCAAAAACTTCCTGCCTTCATTAGTGTAGCTACTGATATGGTTCCACCATATATGGATATGGAAATCAAGCAGAAGTAGTACTCAACACTCTATACAGTTTGTCTTTGTATATACTGCGGTTTTTGTTTCCTATTCTAACAAATTTTTCCTCTTTTCAAACCTGCCCTTGAAAGTTCAGTGCATTTGTGCGGGGGAAGCACTCCTCATTTTTTTCTTAATGCAATATATTTGAAAAACGAATCAGCCTTTTTGTTTTTCAAGTCCCGACTCAGCTTACTTCTGCCCTTTTCCGAAACAAAGGTCGGTGATTTCAGTTCCTGTTTTGAAATTCTGTGGTCAAGTACCGTTGCGTCTCACACGGGTGAGCAAGTTTTCCTTGACTAATTTTTATGGAAAGTGCGTATAAGCCTTGCCGAAAAAGAAGTGCCTATATGGATGCATTGCAGAATATTCTAAATATCGATCTAGTTAAAACGAAAGCCAGGGGCTCCTTGTATTCTTTCTTTTTCGTACAAACCTCGAATGTAAATAATAAACGTTTACATGGAACAGAGTGAGTCTTTTCGGATAATGTCTATGTGCTCAAGCGCAAAGTGCAACGATCATGCTAATCATCAACTTTACAAGTAAATATTGCTTTGATCTTCTAACCACTATTGATAACATAAACTGAACAAAACTGAATATTATATCAGCTATTTATAAAACATGGAATTACTTTCTGTTTAATCTGTTGTTTGTGTTATATCATATATGGTATTATTGGAAATTTGGAATTGGTTTTTTAAAATAAATAAATTTACGAAAAGTGAATGTGTGCAGAAAATTGTAATAAAAAAAATTCCTTCTAATTCCATGGTTGCGCACATGATGCGAGCTGGCTACGCTAAGCTATCACGGCTAACTGAGGTGAGTAAACTCTGCTGCTACGCGATGGTCAAATGCTCCTTCGCGGGAAATCGTAAAGATGTGGTGTTTTAAGCCCATCCGGTCATACAGTTTGTCATTTTGCTGTAACGCACTTCGTGTTGCTGTTCAACCCTTGCTCTTAAATTTCCTGGACTAGACAACCATATATGGCCAGAGGTCGAGGATGCTAGCAAATATTTTGGTTCGATAAAAGTAGACTTACAAATACATTGAAATATATCTAATCAAAATCTCTCAACTAAGTGGTACGAGGTTTTATACGATGAAGAATGTTCAGACGCTATGTCAACATAATGAACTACGGTACTATAGCTTTGCAAGTATACCTTTGCAAGTTGCAAGTACTGTAGCTTTGCAAGTTGACGCACCTGAGTCAAGTTTTGTGAAAGTTACGTTGGTCCTGTGTCGTAACTTGAAAATTTCAATGGTGGGGCCTGCAGTAAAACTTTCGAACGATATATGGTTTGATAAACGCTCGCATTTTCCACTTTTTCGAACGTCTTTGACAGGGGCGTACGAAGCCTGGTGGGATTGGGAAGGGGCCAACCCTCACGAGGCGCTACCATGATAGGCGCCGAGCGAGAAAATTTTGAGAGTTTGAAGGCTCTAGATCACCGGAAATGACCGCTTTCAAGCACTTGTGCTATTCATATACAAAATGCATATACATTCTTTAGACTGTATTTGTCTAATTAACACTGAATTTTACAACTTTCTTACTATTTGAGTCAAATAGTATAGGCAAACTCACGTTGTTAGCCGGCTATAATGTGTCGAATACATAAGTTACAAACAAAAACATATGTGTAAAACGTCAAAAACAAGTTGTTAGGCTCCTATATAAAATAAAGTTTACCACGTGTATCAAGATCTAGCTTGCATGACCTCGACGAACATATAAATTACGAAAATAACCATTGATATAAAGAAAATTTTTGCTTCTATATCAAATTGCGTTTTCATCACAGTCTCTCATTAGCTTAATAACTTTACAATTCGCACTCGTCAAGAAAATTTCCGACAGGAGACTGAATTTTCCGACAAATCAAGGCCGAAAAGTTGTGTGGGGGAGCGAGCGCCTCCCCTCCAATTTATGCCACTGCGTTAGCCGTTTCAGTTTTTTTATAAATTTTCTCACTGCACAGAGAGTAGGAAAAACACGCCTCAGCATAGCCCAAGTCTCTACACATTAGTTCACTCTACTACTAGTAGTAGCTACGGTTCAACATTATTGCAGAACCATCTGATATGCGTGATTAATTATTGTCAATGTAATAGTAATGCTAATTCTAGCGTGTAATTATGTTGTTCCATAGCGGTTGCAAAACTCAAAACGTATTGGTAAACCAGTTTTCAGAAAGATAAAACCTTTAACCACCTGCATGCATGGATGACAGTGCGTTTTGTGACTTTACATACATATCTATCATTTATTGTCCTAAGCAATTAAAAAAACACATCAATTCTCTTTACTTGACTCTCACTTGGTGTTTCGCTAAATTAAGCCACGAGGGTATGGCTATGAACCGAAGAAAACTGAATTCCTGAGGATGTTAACCTGCTGCTTTTCTTGCCTCTTTAGTAGAAAACAGGCTTGGCTTGAAAAGCATACAATGCACTTCTGAGCCGTCTGTAATCGAACTGCGTTGTTCCGATTAACTGCATTGCATTGTTTCCATTATACAATATTAGAGATACAACATGCACACAGTATTATCTCAACATTCTCATGAGTACCCTGACACTGGTCTAAACGTCAATTAAAAAGCAATTGAACTTATTCTAACATAGCAGCTCCAAAATTTTAAGCCAACAGTTTTGAAATAATCTACAAGTGATTCAAACAAGACGTTCTTGAAAACAAAAACATAGTTTATTGTCAAGTAGTGTTTAAATAGAAACTTTAGTACTATAGTTATATTTGAGGAAAATATCGCAGAATACAAATATGCTCAGAGACTGATTGCTTATTGACTATAGCATACGTCTATATTTTGACAAACTATTTTCAAATTTACCTTTCTCTGCAATTTTTCACCAATCGCTTTGTTGTTCGTCAATCTTCGTTGGGCATGAGCAAATGTTACAAACTCGCTCTGCTAAAAAATGGCAACGGACAGCTAATGCAAGCTTTTTTATCGGTGTAATTTGCATTGAACGAAAGTACATGCATATTAATTTTTACTTTGCATATTTTTTGTTTGTATTATTTGAACATTTTTAGTTGGACTTCCTGATCCTTTGAAAATCGTCTCCTTTTTTGAACTTCTCCGCGAACTTTGAAGTTTCCGTGAAGCAATTGTGAGATATTAGAGATAAGATTTTTTGCAAAAAAAGAACTTTTTAAGTTATGGGTCTGCTCGGGAAACAATTAACATATAATGATATGGTGATATTTTGCTAAGTGTATGTGATATTCTTCACTTTTGCGACCAGATTTAAATTCTGAAATGCATGTGACTTCCTGGCCCCTCTTTTAGTTCCTCCAGCTCTGAAGTGCCTGTGACTCAGGTATCTATGACTTGCAGTTTACAGCTAAATGCTTATACTATTGTACGTAGTTATGATTCAGAGTTTACATATCTGCCTAATTGATAATTAGAGCAAAATAAAGTCAGTTTTGTGACTGCAACAAATTGACCACCGTCTACAGTGCCGGCCAATATAGCGTCGTCTCACTGAAACCGACTACTGCATATATTTTCTTTATACCGACTATTTTCGCATATTGGCTATTTATGTGTTATTTATAGAGCTGCATATTCTATAACCATGTGAATAACATAAAAACTTATAAATTAAATTTTGTACGGTGTCATTCTGATTAGCAACAGGTAATTTTCCGGTGGGGAGCAAAAATTATAGATGAAATACAATTAATGCATGGGCTTCGTGGACTTACTTACACCCGTATCCTACGCTTATTTCATGTACTTGCAAAGACATGCAAGTCGTTAAAAACAAACTTTCTTAATACTAAACAAATATCATGCGTGAAGATAATTAATTTAGCTTTTGAAGTGAGTTTTAAGTTGTGTTATTGAGGTCGTTATAGTGCTAGTGCAGTTTTATAATGAGATCTGGACCAATATTACAATTCAATACATAACAATACAATATGGTTTTAGTGGAAATCATGTTTGTGCAAGTACAACTGCTTGCAAAGACATGATTCCAATTATTTCTAATCTGTTCCATGCATGCTGTAAACTAAACTTTTCCAGGCAGAATAACCCCGAACTGCTTCCATATTTTAGGAGTAGGAGTATAGAGACATGCTATTTTGAACTAATACAACAAATACAGACATTAATGACTAAATATACTAAGGTGGTAAGTTTAGTTTCCATAGGCGTAAAACCTAATGACTAAAACTAGAAAAAAGCAACGTTCATGTTTTGTGGCAAAGTGATTGAAGTGGGTGCCTAGATTAGAGCTGCAGTGAAGCACTGCATGACTTTGTTGATATTGTACAGGGCCGGTTGTTCAAAGCTGGGTGAACGTTTACCATGTAATTGAAAGCTATGGTTAAGTATGAACATCACTGAGAATCGACTATTCAAGATATTTAGCTACTTTTTAAAGAGTTTAAACGTTGTTTAAAGTATTATAAAAGCGGCCATTGGTATATAAAACACCTCAAATTTATAAAAAAAAAACTCAGCTAACGCGTCGTTTCTCAGCACACTTTTCCGTTTTTTGTACGATGGTAATATGGGCTTTCTCTTTCATTGAAAAATTTATAAAAAGAACGGTAAGGCACAGCGAAAAAGTGTTGATTAAACAATGCTTTATTATAATTGTGAAAGGTGTGGATGCATTCGTAAAGTTATACTGTTCTCTAGTTCATCAACATTCCTGGCTATGTGCATTAAGAAAACAACAATTTAGGAAAGAACGTTTTGATCGTAGCTCCATGTTATGTCGGCTTTAGAGCTTCCTGTGACATACAGAGCAAATCTGTAGCCTGTAGAAGATTGAACTGCTCCTGAAAAAATAAAAACCACATTTATGACCGAGCAAGAATTAAAATACGGGAATATTAAACAAAAATCTCGAGACTATAGTAAGTGAGAAGACTGAGCTCAAGAAATAGATATATTTTCCGGCGTGTTTCTATACAGCAGAATATGAAACATCTGTGGAAGTTAAACAAAAAGTAGAATTGATGTGGAAACACGAGAAAAAAGCGCGAATGAATGAGCAAGGAAATGTTTTTATTTTTTTATATTGTTACGATCGAAATATGAACTTTTATCTTGCTTTTAATCGTAGTCATTAGTTAACGCTTGGGTAAACTAAATGCACCGCCTTTTTATTTGTAGTCATTAATGTCAGTAGTTGATAAAGCTACAGTGTATTATTTCAAAATAGCATGCCTTTACACGTAATATAAGCTGTACATAATTAGTTTGCATTTTAGTTTTGAGTCAGTCTTAGTTAGGGGAGTGATTGGTTTACCAACTGGCCTGCTCCAACTGCCAGTACAAATCTTTATTGTGTGATGGTCTGATTGAAAGGTGTTTCAGTTATGTTTTAATTTGTAGCGATAGTTGGTAGCAAAAGATCCCGAGAACGTTGCTAGGTCCTCGCGTAAATTAAGCCGAGCTAATCCTCAGCAAAACCCGAGCAACAATATAAATGTAGAATTGAAGCAACTATCGTAGAAACGAAGCGAGAATACTTATATTACTTTTATACCTGCGATTTTGATGGTTGATTTTCCTGGTGTTCGTTTGTATTGAAATGTAACGCCTTTAATAGTTTTTTCAGCTTCATAATGCCCGAAAAGATCAACCCAACTATTCATCCAGCTGCCTTCTCCCCACTCAATGCCTTGTCGAAACTGCGACTTGTAGCCGACCTCTGCAGTAATAGAAACACTAGTTGTAAGCCATAGTGGGATTCACACAGCTTGTCTTAATCTTTTCCCACTCCCATCAGTGGAGAAATATGATGAAAATTCAGTTCAAGTCTTAATTTCAATCCATTCAAAAAGATACCGGAAAGCGTCGAAAAATTCTATGATTAACTCTATATATCAGACTCATAGAACTAAATAAAGATGGATGATGAGTCGGGGGGGAGGGGAATTGAAGTCAACTTTGTGTTCACTTTGCAGGTAAACCCACTGGCTTTTTAAATATTTTTTTAAAAATAACTGCATTTTTATATTCTTTTTTAAACTACATGTTTAGAAAGTTTTGACCTTAAATCTTGCATTAGTTTTGTAAAATGCATGTAAATTTGAAGAGTGACAATTAATTTATTTTATACGTCAAAAAACTTGACAAATATTGTACTGTCCAAAAAAGTTGAAAGAAACACGAAAATTACAAAAAATCCGCTCGATTTTTGCCGTTTTTCCTGAGTTTTTGAACCGTCTAGATATACTTAAATGTTTAAACCTCCAAAATAGTATAGTTTTGTGTTTAGATAGTTTAGTTTAGATAGCGGTTTTCATATATAATTACTTCGCAGCTGAATTGCGTAACTATTTACAATGGTTTTCTTATGTATACATTATGTATATGAATATATATTAGACTGCCTATTTTTGGACCAGGAACTGGTCCCTAAACGCTGCTAATCTTCTTGTTCTTGTTCTTGTTCTTGTTCTTGTTGTTAGGGGGTGACGCTCTTCGAAAAAAGCCTAAGGCTTTCTCATTTCTATAGTTCATCGTCGAGAAATTTGACACAATGATGTAAAATGATATTACTCATCGATTGATGGAGTTCGGTTTTTGATATTCGATTCAGGAAAAGAGCTACAACCAATTTTTTGCTGTGATTGTAAATTATGCATCATTAATATTCACAGACAAATGCAAGCCGTGTGTTATAAGCTGTTGCAACGCGGTTAGCTATAACAAAAGGCATTATACATTTTATACGTGATGAGCCGTTCGAGAGTTTCTAGACAAAGCCGTGAATTCATTGATTTGGACGACAAGCAAGTTGTTTAGACGAGTGAATCCGGTATAGTGTAAACGCGGCACGACATCTTCGTTTGCTGTTAAGGAGCAATGATCACCAGCAAATACTGACTAGGCTGGCAGATTTTGTATATTTCTTTCTGTCAATACCATTAAAAATCTTTACAGAGCATCGATAGTTGCAAAATTTGAGCCGCTCCGTTAATAATCCGGTGTAGTGTAAACGGGGCCTCAATTGGCCCGGTTCCTGGTCCCATTAGTACGCTAGTACTTGTTACGACAATTTTTTTTAGTTTCCTAATCTGTTTATCCTAGCCCACACTGTCAACTTTCTATGTAGGAGGAAACCGGAATACCTGGGGAAAATGCACGACTTTTGACAGGGTAGTTGATAGTCTCTTCAGATTCGCGCTGAGAATCGAACCCACAACCTCAGTGGTAAAAGGTGCATATCCTAGTGACAGCGCCATCAAACTCACTTACATATTTTCAAAGTTTCACATAAGTTGAGCCATTATAGCCAAAAAATTAATGTATTTTATAGAGTTCGCATTCCAGGTTATATACAGTTCAATGATCAGCCTGCAAGCTTTACTTTAGCGACTAAAATCGTCTTACAATTATCGCTAATAGCTCAGTAATATTCCGTCTACACGGGCGATTTTGTGGTGATTTTTTTCATATTTGAGGCCAGAATAACCGATGGATATACAATCTAACAATTGAAAGCTGATAACCGACGGATATGACTTGGTACAAAAATTTTACCGATGCACTCGTCAGTCAATCTATTTAATACACCACTTCGACGAACCAGTCCGTGTGGACTGGAGATGAGTTTGAGCGTGAAAATTATAGATACAAAACCTGTCTAGGTATTTTTGTCTTGGTAGAAATTGTTTGCGTTGTCTGTTCTTTGACACCATACTTACGCTTAGCAAAAAATATTTGGATTAAAAAATTTCCATACAAGTTTTGTATAAGGTCTTTGAATGTTTGCATGATGAATTAACTATTATAATATACAGTTTTACACTGATGACAGTCCGGGCTTACGGACCGAAAGCTTTGCATAAATAAATTTACGTGGTGTTTCCACAAAACTGTATATTATAAGTTTTGTATAAATAATTTTCACCCCTAAACTCATCCCCAGTTCCCACGGACCAATTTGTCGATTTGGTGTATTACATTCGCTAAAACGAGAAAAATCACAGCAAAAGTCCCCTGTGTTAGACGCACCTCAACCTGGGTTAGTCTATAGGTTCTCATTTACTAGTTGATTGATGCCCGTTTACTACTCCTTTAGAAGGACTTACTGATTTCTACAGCATTGTAGTTATTGTTTGTGACTACAAGATTGGCAATTCCATCAGGTGCCGTAAATATATCGTTGTCCCAAACATTGGAACTTGGAACGCCAGTGTAAGACCCTTCGATACCACCTGAAGTAGTGAAAAAGCATGAGGGAATACAAAACTGCGATAAGTAATTGATTTCAAAAAGTTAACGGCGGTGTAAAATACCACTAGGTGGAAAAGACAAAGCCGTAAATGTCATTTTCCATCGCCATCACTTTGCTCGAGAAAGTGGAGCGAGCATTTTTAACTTTCATTGTCGCCGTTAGTCTGTCACAGCTGAATTTTAGATATGAACGCTCCACCCACGCGGATGAAACGGTCGCAATAAAGTATTGCTCATTGTTAACCTAACTTACCAGCAGCATTGGTCGGTGGTGTATATTGTGGCATTTTAATACACTCTCCGCTCACACAAACACCCCTGTCTGAATTACAGTGTGTACCGTCGTCCACTTTTCCTCGAGATTGGTAGGTGATACCAGACAAATGGCAATGTAACGTGCACTCGTCTAAAGTGGAAGATAACTATTTCGATTAAAAGGAATGTTGAGACAAACTGCAATAAACTGTGATAAACTAAAAAAGTTCTTAAAAGGAAAACGCTTTAACCTTGGCTGGTTTTAAAAATATGAAGGTATTTGGAAAGATGTTGTTGAAGAACAAGTCACATGCAAGCAGGTCAAAGCAGAGTTTATTTATGAACGCAAGATAGCTTGACTTGTATTTATCCATTGAAGGTTTTAGCCATCTACTAGTAGAAATCTTTATTTCTTACTTCGATACACATATTAAGTTCTATTCGATCAAACATCCAGTGGTTTATTTAACCCTATAAAGTGATCCGTCCAGGACATATCACAATAGGGTTAAAAGGCACTGCACATCTCCCTGGAGTCAAATGACGAATACACACATATTGATGACAAACACTTATAATTCGTAATGTCACCAGGCAGTGGCATTAAATGACATTATCTGATGATGTAGTTTTGCTACCTAAGTGAAATGTTCAGCGTCCACTCCGAAATCTCCATCAGTTCCAGGTCGCAGTCTCATGTGATAGGACATTTACGGTGTAATTGAACTTTTTTATGTTAATCAATGGACAGAAACACGGTCAACATGTTATTTCAAATTTCCTCTGGACAATTAATAAGTTTATTGGCCGGAGATTAATCAAATTATAACAGAAGAAATCTTACTTTCATCGCCAAAGTTAGCGGACTTTGGTGTGTAGCCTCGATCTTTGCATTGTTTATCTCTGTGATTCAAACCTCCTTTGCATTTCTACAACACAAGCACCAGACATGGAAATTAAGTTAAATGAAAAGTTGCACCGTGTTTCGTAGCTCACTGGTCGAAACTCGAAACTACAGTTTTAGGGTAAAAAATTGTCTTCAATTGTCCATGTCATCATAATTCGATGATTCTTGGACAGCCATTGGTGTTTCAGGTGAAAGACCACTTTGGGGTATTTCTAGTTCCCTCACGAATTATGAAATTGATTTGATTTCAGTGGTTTGCGATGGCATTGCAGAAACAAGTGGCATGAAACGTTCCGCACAATGTGGACCATAGCTTTTAGTTTTCAGCTATGAACACAAGTGCTAATACTTTACGCGTCATAGGGCTGAGTGCATGTTTTTACTTAAAATATAAAGCGAGAAATAGCAAAACGTGCGCAGTTTTTGAAAAACGGTCGATTTGAAAATCTTGTACGCGTGACCAAGACTATCAGAATGTAACGTCAAAAATTCTTTAAAATCAGCGGTAAAACGTCCCTCTTTCAACAAAGATTTCCTTGGACTGGCCTATAGATCAATGCTAACGACTGGATCTAGTTTTCTAGGGATGCTCTCGAGGTTAAAAACAAAAAATCTTTTTACATCTGAAAAATGCCGTATTTTCAATTATCCAAAGCAGAGGGAAGCACTCGAAAAACGCCAAAAATTTTAAAAAGAAGATTGTGTAGCACTAATGACGTTCCGGGCTTACGGACGGAGAGCTTCGCTTAAATAAATTTACGTTGGTGTATCCAAAAAGTGTAGTTTGTTTTTTAGAGACTGTGGCTATTCGATGTTTAGCATTTCATGCGATAAATGTATCAATGAAATGATCTGCAGTTTTTGTAAACAAAAAATTCCAGTAAAATCTCTAAAAATTCCGTTTTCTTAAACATATCCTTAAAAAGGTTGTATCCTCAGTTTAAGGAAATTTCCTTAAAAATGAGAGCCCTGCCAACTGAGCTGTAAATTGCCAGGGGCCGGTTGTTCAAAGCTGGGTAAGCGTTAACCCTGGGTTAAAGAAAACTATGAAGCAAAATTTTTACCGCTTGTTTGCTAACTTGACAAACTTTTTCCACAAAGCTAATCTATGTAAAAAGAAGCCTTTATTTGCCAAGTTTTGAAACAAATGGACATACAGAAATACACAAACCAAACAGCTGGTTAAATTTTAACCCAGGGTTAATGCTAACCCAGCTTTGAACAAGCGGCCCCAGGAGAGAAAGCATGTCAGCAACAGCGGCAAATTTTTGGTGGCGTAAGGAATGGTTCGTTTTTTCATAGAAACGTCAACTGACCATGTGAAGAAATTGGCTGTTGGTGACAATGTGATTCTAAGACAATTTTTTCACAAGAAGTGTTCAAACTATTGTCTTAATTTGGTTTATAAACGAGGAGAACAGAACTACCGAACTTTTTTGAAAAATACAT
The DNA here is from genome assembly GCA_025434845.1 of Phenganax subtilis. NCBI lineage: Eukaryota > Metazoa > Cnidaria > Anthozoa > Malacalcyonacea > Clavulariidae > Phenganax > Phenganax subtilis. Next base: position 2,297 of record JAOBYK010343911.1, on the reverse strand, counting down.
GCACGGAGGTTTTGAAGGAAAAACATTATCGAATTTTGCTCTCTGGATATGGAAAACTCGCATACAGAATTATCATGTTTTTTTATATGTACACTGATAGTAAATATCTTTGTAACGTCCATATGTAGCTGAACGTTATGTATCGCATGTTAACACATGGATTTTATCATGCCTACTTTATAAATTTGTATAAAATCTTGTTCGAAACCACACTGATGTGTGCCTTTTGTCATATCTCCTTAGTCTTAACCGCTAATTCAACTATCTAACCTTGGTTTATTTACAGTCAAAGTCAACAATCATTGCAATAAATTTTCATTTTTACATTAGTCATTTTGTTAATGTTCGAAGCCATTTTATTCACAATGAGTTTAGTTCTAAAATATTATCAGCTTGAGTATGGAAGAATTATAATTACAAACGAAGCAGTCCGCAAAAAGTCCGTTATAGCTACGTCTCGCTTCATCTTTTGTTAAATAAAAGCCAAAAACCACCGTTAGTTTTCACTACTATGAGAAAAAGGATGTCTGCTTACGCCACTGATCAAAAATCTACCAGCGGTCTTCAGTGACTTAGGTAGGAGCCCTCTCTCCAGGTAATTTATAGCTCAGTGGTACACCCACCATGCTGCCCAAATCCCTACCAACCAACGACGAGTCAAAACTGGAATTCTTAAATTTTCCAGAAACACGTAGCAATAATCCTACTCGATCACATACTTCAGACGTCCATTCTTACCTCGATATTACACCATTTTTTTGCGACTTGTTTGGTGTTTCCGTTACAGTCAGCGCCGTTCAATGATGGTTTTGGGTTGGTACATGTTCTTATCTGAAATTTTACTCCTCCCCCACATTCTCGAGAACACTTGCCCGACGAAGACCATGAACTGAGACCTCCATTTGTGCCTGGGAACAAAAAAGAGCATATATATAACTTTAAAGAGCATTTAACCTTTTTTGTTGTAGTACATAAGAACATTGAAAATATCAACTTCTTTACGATGTACTAGCTCGAGTAGGTCCCCAGTTCGATTTCTGCCTTGGCCAGCTTATTTACGCGCGTAGAGGTGTTTTATATACGGTGAACGAGCGATCATAGGCAGCTACTATGCCTTCAAAAACTCATGATATTTCGGGAAGAAATCTCAAGAGAAGTGCATATTTAAGCAGTGTCATGTAACCGAGCACGGTTTACTGAAACTGGAAAATGATGAACCTGAGTACTAGCTACTTGACAGATATATCGTCTGCCACTGGAGACATAATGTCAGGGTATTTAACATAGCAAAATGGAAGATGTAATGCTCACAAAGAAAATCATTTTTATATTCATACTGCGAAACTCGTAATTTTATAACTCTTCTTTAGGTACAATAATGCGCCACATAACGCGGACTTATCAGTATTTTGTTTCAAGATTTGCACCCATCAGCGGGAAGATATCAAAACAAATTACAAAAATATCTAGACAAATCGCCAGTATTAAAGCCACGTAACCTATAGAAAACCGATGCAGGCGAAGATGAGACAACGACAACTTTGATAACTACAACTTGCTTGCCAATAATGCGCACATTGCGCATCGAGAAATATTTTGCCAACAGAAAATGTAAAAATCACAAAATGGACAAGCTGGGCGGCCATACTTGAACAAAGAAAGAAAACGTTTAAGTTGATACGGTGCCAAAAGAATCTTTGTTCAGTTATATGAAAACGTACACTGATAGTTGTGTTTACAAGATACTGCTTTTGGAAGGAGGCAAATACTTGCACGGATAAGACCGCTCCGTGATTGAAAACTAGCCCAAATGCATTGGAATCTTATAAAAATTTATCTACAGTAGTGCTGTGTAAACAGGGTCCTATGCACGTCTTATAGACAGCTAACAGTGACACACAAAGACGGCCGGGCGACACTATCGCTGGGATAGAATGGATATATACCAACTTCAGTGTTGCTAGCGGCTGTTTTTTGTCGCTAGGGGTCTTTCAAGACGTTTATAGCGAAAGCTTATAATCCAACGGAGACAGAAAATGTCAGATAAAACTATGGAAACTGTTTATTATATCTCAAGCTCTGAAACCTACCATCGCAGTTATCTTGGAATGTATTGAACAAATAGTCTGCTTTTAGAACATTCGCTCCATATTGACCTACAATATTACCAGGAGCTAGGTATCTGCCAACAACAAACACCTTCGTTTTATCACTGGTCCGTGCGTACCCAATTCCAAGTTTTGTTGAAGTTCTCCAGACTACCTAAAATACAAATACATTATAAATGTATGTACAAC